>CAAKHB010007349.1:0-39800 GCA_901007665.1 Aeoliscus strigatus
CAACTTTAACAAAACCAAACATCTATAAATCACAACACATCTGCTCCACACCTCCATAACACACACACACACACACACACTTATAACTCTGTCTTGACACTCTTGTAAAGTCCATCTGATTCCTTCCTTCGATACTCGTCCTTGAGCCATTTGTTGAAAACAGCCACGGGGTCGATGTTCCAGTGTTTGTGGAAGGAGATGGGCACCTGGTGAGCTAACAAGTCTCTGGCGTAGTCGTCCGGTCGAGCCTGGAAGGTGCAGATAAACACAGTCATCTATCTCAGGCGCGTTGGCGAGCAGCAGTGAAACAGTGAACGTGTACGAGAAAACGCTGCACATTAATAACCGTGTGTTGTTTTGAAGCACATAGCAGATGAACACAGTGCACAGTGCCTTTACTGACTTATTTCTGGCCTGTTACAAAAAGAACGAAATATTTGCGAGAAGCCCCAGGACCTGGACAGACACTATCAGGACAGGTTCAGAACAACAACAATCAACTAAATTCAAAATCACTCAGAGAGCTCAGACCTCCACCAAGTAGCTCATTTCCACCCATATTGTGATTTCCACCCTGTATTGTCGTCCTCCATTCATTTGATCTATTTTATCATCAAAACATGACTTCACTAATAGTCAAATTGTTACACAAATCATGACCTCTACTTTTTCTTTTTGTTCTTCATTTTCTTTTTTATTTCAATAGACAAACAAAAAACAACCCTCCGTCCCTCGGTGGGCTCCAACCCCCAACCTTTAGGTTAACAGACAGACTCACTAACCACCGGTCCACAGAGACAGTCCACTGCTGCTATTGTGGAGTTCTAGACACAGATGCTGAAAATGTCCCTGTCTACAATGAGTAAGAATCCTTCAATAAATTCCTGGATCCAGATGGTTCCAGAACACTACCAACATTTAATCATCTGGTCCTGGTCCCATTATCAGCATTTACTGAACATTTCATTAAAATCCTTTCTGGACTTTTTGAGTTATTTCTATAACGGCCAAACAGACAGACAAACCCCAGCAAAAACAGAACCTCTTTGGTGGAGGTAATAAAAGTGATCGTTTTAGGTTTGTCTTCTTTTGTCAAATGATCTTACTGTTTTTTCCTTTATTACAGACATTTGATTTGATTTGTAAGGTTTTGTTTACCTGACATGTTTTGGCAGTTTACTTCCGCTTTCATCACAGTGTCACTGGTGGTGGTGAGATGCGTCTTTTACACCACCACCACCACCACCACCATCACACCACCGGTAGCGTGATGGGTCCAATGCTCTTTACTGCCTGACCTTCATTAGCATCGCAAACACTTCATGTGACAATAATATAGAAAATAACATGGACAGACTCAAACCTGTGGTGCTCGTCGTTCTTAGGAACCACATTATGCACCAAACCTGTTACTGCTGAGGAGCACGAGCGCGTGTGAAGAAGCGTTACATGAGGTGGAAGTCAGTCTTCACCACACGTTCCTGCTCCCTCGCTGCTCCCAACTCCACTAACAACCCATAAAAGTTTCATACAATAATTGCCCTTCAGGAACTAAATCAATTTTACAGGGACTGTTTCCAGCACCGGGTTACAGAAATAATTACACTCTGAGAGGATTTTTTCCCCCACACATACATTAAAATCTGGAATGAGATTCCATATTACACTGGAGCACAGAGACTGGCTCTTTGTGCTGCTGACTGCCGATGAGACTGAGGGTCTTATCTGTTTCTGGCTGACGGTCTGCCACATGAATGCATTGAAATCATTTGTACTTATTTATTCCAAAGCAGCGTGCACCTCAGTATAATTTCCCACTTTATATGTGCTGAGATTATTAAATATATTTAAGTTCAGTGTTGGGAACATGGGTGTCAGTTTGGAGAGGACGGCACAGATGCTAAGCCCCCACCCGCTGTGAAATGTGGTGGGTACGGTACGGAGAGAGTGAGTGCAGCACTCCATTCAGCGATTCTTCCTGAAGTGCTGAAACGCACCAGACTCCCTTGGAAATCTTTTAGACATTTTAGAAATGTCATCACTGAATGACTGAGAAGAACTGACGCACAATTCATTGATCTGTCAGTTGAACCTGTTGCAGATACTCAGGTCTCACGTTCAGTTCGTAAATCCATCCGCAGTGAATCAGTATCAGTGAGATCAGTGTTGTGGAAAAGCACCATGACTGCATCGACTCCACTATCGTCATCACAGTTTCATACTGTCATTAAAAAAAGAGAGGTGTGTACACAATGAATGTTGACGAAAATGAAGCCTTATGGTTGCTACTTTGAGATACTTTGGAAAATATGATGGACTACAAGAAAATGTCCCCAGTTTAAAATGCAATAGTTATAAAATAAAATGCAATATTATCATCGATCTAAATTTTGAATGCGTCTTCTCAACTCAAAAAAATCCTACAACACTTTATTCATTCATCAGAATTAAACAAATTTCAAATAAATCAAAAAATAAAAATCACCTTGGTTTTTGCAGTAATTATTCAGATTTAACTAAGTGTAATTGTGAATATTTATCCATGTATCTCCAGTAAGTGATTCAGTTCTGTTTACGTGTAAATTACGTGTAATTACAGACGCCTCAACTCTGTTTATTCCCCCGCGGAGCGTCACAGTGGATCGCGCTGCACATGAATCACCTGGTGGAAGAGTGGACTGTGGGTCGCAGGAAGTCCGAGAGCATTGAGGCACATTCCCAGCACCATGTCGTCCGGAGCATCATTGCTGTAGCACTTACAGCCGCTGTTCAGCAGCCGGACCACCGCCTCTCTGCTGAACACCATCCTGCAGAGACAAAAACAGTGTCTCAATCCCAGGGATTTTATCCACCTAGGAGGAGAGAGTCTGGAGGTGGAAATCAAACTGAGATGGAAATGCAGTCTGCTGTGCAATAAGGATGCAACATCCAGGAAAAGATTACACATCAGACATGTCAGGCTGTCCGACATGTGGCTCATTGCTACACTGAGGATACATCACTTTTTTGTCAAGTGTCACAGCAACAACTGTCCCTAAATAGTCTCACTCAGCTCGTCGTCTTTTTACTGCGCTATCTGTTTATCTGTGGACAGTGACTTTGTGCTGTTCACTTCATCGTCGTGTATCTTCCCAGGCTGCAAACAAAATTTCCATTAAGGGAGTCAACACGGTTTACCCTCAAACACAGCGGTTAGCAGTTCCTTTGCAGCGACGAGGATCTTGCATCATTATTCCCTGAGTGTCTGAGCAGTGAAACTCACCCTCCGCCCCCTGTGATGTAGCTGTAGCCACCTTGACTGAGGCCGTAGCCGTACCTCTCCCCCAGACACACTGGTTCAGTGGCGTCGTAGCAGCTCAGCAAGCCCTGCAGTCTGGGGAGGCTGTAGAAATCACACATCCAGATCATCGTCACCGTCCTCTCACACCAGCGTGTGCACGCACAGTGCAAACAGGCCATTCAGAGGCCGACATGACGGCGCTCCCTTCAGGGACCATTACACTCCCACAGCTTCCACATGACGGAGCAACTTGACAGATACAAAGTGAAGCCAGATGGACTACGTGCTGAGCTTTTGATGTCTTTGACAGAATTCAAATACCTAGATGGTGTTTGCAAAGTCCACATATGAAACTATTTGACAAGAGACAAAGGGAGATGATAAAGACACACAGACAATAACCAAGACATAACAAAGCTGGCTGACCTCTAGATGTGACAGTAATACTATGGAGATAAGCAGAATCTGTGTGTGTGTGTGTCAGAAGCAATGTGTGTCACGTATCTAAGTTAAGATACGCTAGTTTAAAAAATAAATACATGTATGAAAACCATAACTGTAGTTATCAGTTCATCATTATATATAATATTAATATAGGTATTTGTATCTATAGATATATATCATTATATACAATATGTGGTATCATATAAGGCAGTACAAAAAAAACAATGGTGATATATAAGATGATAAATACCAGTGACGTGCAGGCAGGTGAAAGGAAAATGGAAAAAAATATTAAATGTTATATTTATCCAGTGATTTTCCATTGAACTAACATTTAACCAATTTTTAAATGATTTTTACTCAAAATCGCCGAATTTTCACATTAACCATTGGAATACTGACCATTGGAGAAGTGACGTGTGGTGAGGCACCAGCTGCCTGAGCCTCACTGGGGATTGACTGGATTGACTGCTGGCTGCTAGCAGGGAGACTGGACTGCTGTCATTTTAATAGGGACATACAAACACTTGCTACATGATCCACTCCACTGTTTATGTACACAATGTGCAGTGGGTTTTTTTTTTGTCAAGAACGATAGGTGTGTGTATATCTGTGAAGAGGCACAAAGTGTCACATGCTGTCTCATGCTAGGGGGCAGTAGTGAGCCCAGGGATTCTTCTTGACTCCTCAGTCAGAATAAGTGACAGCAGCTACACTCTACAGTCAGCAAGTCGAGTGCAGCATCCATTTGTTTTTACTTTCAAAATGAAGGGTTACAGATCTAAACTCAAACAATTTTCTCAACTGGACTTTCAGTGGAAGAAGGAGGTAAGAATTAAAGGAAGACCAACGGTCTCCATGGAGACTTTTACAACTGAGGGACGATGAGGACCATTTCTACAAAGTTGTGTTGCTTTTGTTCAGAGGCGGCATATAGACTTCCTTTATAGGTAAAGGTCAGACCACAATAATTTTTATAAAATTAAATGTTCTTTTTTGTGTGCTTCAGTTTGTATGTGTAAAGAATGCTGATATGAGACTTTCGACAACCTGCTAAATATTGACAATCAAATGGTGAATGAGTTACAACTGTAGGTGCATATGTTTGTAAATCTGACTGGGATGAAGTCAGTGGTCACCAGACATGAACCTCACCGCACGTCACTGATAAATACAATACATGAATAGAACATGAAGTGTATAGACAGAGTATGAACAGAGTATATCTGAGGAGCAGGGCCCACCCAGGGCAGCGCAAAGGAGCAGTGAGGTGTTGATGAAAATCAGATGTGGATCAATGAAAAGCCACCTGATGAGTGTGTCATCGTCCACCACAAGCAGCCAGTTGGTCTTTGGGACATCATTGCTCAGAAATCTTTTCAGGATTGCAAATGTTTTCCCACAGTGACCTGTGAACAGACATGTGCTGTCAGCTGACTGATGACATCATCACGTGTCGCTGGTCGAACTCTGTAAGGCTGTCGCGTAGAAAGTGTGACAATTCTATCATACTGCTTCAACAACTGTGGTGCTTCATCAACAGGAAACATCATGGAAACATAATCAAACTGTGGAGCATTCGCCATCTTAATGACATTCATTTTCCCCCACAATGCTACTTTCAGTTTTACACATTTATCCAAATGCAATTCTGTGTGAATTATTCTGTACTGGCAGTTATTTATAGGTAGCATGTATCGGGGGTTTATTCTAACACTGTCTGGTTGAGCTGTCTGAATCTGTATAATAAAAAAGGGAAAAAAATGAAGTACCAAAACAAAATAAAATAATATAAAATAAAACAAAATAAAACAAAAACAACAGTTTATTTCATGTTCAATTTTTCCTGTCGATACATTTTTGGAATGAGTTGTTTGGGCATCAAATGGCAGAAAATCATGAATCAAAGAAAAATTTGAACACGGTTTGTTCAAATCTTCCTCTTGTACAGAAAATATTCTTTTCCATGTCAGATTCTGTCTTGAACTTTGCGAGCAAGAAGAAACATGTTGTTTACGATGTCTCAAAGAAATAATCATTCATATTTCGCCATGTTAGGCCAGGGACGATCAAACCTTCAAACCTGCATGTTTGATGTGACGGCCAGATGGAGCAAAATGCTGTGCCAGCTCCTGAAATCAGTGTCGGTGCGGTAACGCACAGTAAACACGAGCACTCCACAGACGTGTACCTATCACAACTGAAATATCCGCGCACGATCGGGACTGAGAGCCGAGACATGGAACTCCTTTGTGGCAAGCTTCACAAAGAAAATCGAGGGCTTTGTGTTTTATTTATAAGGCACCTAAGGTGTTTTTGCCTGGAATCTGAATATAGTATATGAAAGGACACCTTGAACTGCTGACAGGAGTAAAATCCAAAAACACACTTTTCGAAGCGGACCTCCAGACAAGCTTCATTTCCAGCTGGAGCAACTTACTCCAGTGACGTTCAGGGACCTGGAAAACTTCAGGAGCTTCCATGTTCATGTACTTATGCATCACCTGCACTCCAATATACTGTAACATAGCAGCATTATCACCTGGGGACCCAAAGTCTTCCATCCTCTTTGCTTTCATCGAAATGCACACTTGACTGTGGACGGTTTGTATGATCCTTCACCATATTCACATTTCAAGGTGTTGCATCAGGCTGGCGCTCGCACGCTCAGGCTGAGAATAAACAACCTTACTGTTCAAAATGTAAACACAGGAAGACGTGTGCTTTCAAATCAACTGTTAAAGCTTAAATAGTCTTTAACTACTGCAAATATACTGGGTTACTGTGAATTATAAATAATACACATCATGTATTATTTATAACTTGGTAATAAAGTTGCTCTGAGACAAGTCGACAGAAGGAAGAAAGAAAAGAAAGAAAAGTGACATGTTAATTGGTCACAGCAAACATTTTCATTCACCGGAACAGTCAGAACAGAGGGAAGAGATTGATTCACATGTTTAACCAGTTTGTTATGAATCAATGTGCAAGTGAGTTATTGGGAGAGGATAAACTTTAATTCCATGACATCCTATTACCGTAGTGATGTCACCAGTGTCGAAACGTCTCAGGGCGACTGACAACTCGAGCTGCGGCTTTACGCAGATCATTTTGACTATATCGTGTGCATTTGTAGCTTGTGCTCCTGGCTGGCTTCCAGCTGCCGTGATGAGGGGCTGTGGATTTCTGCCAAAACTCTGACATTCAATTCCAACACTCCCAATTGTCTCATGAAAGAAAAAAAATGGCAGAATGCAGAGAACGGCACAATTATACTCTCTCTCTCTCACACACACACTCAGACACAGTGACACTGGATCGGTGGTGTCAGGTTCAGTTATGAGCAGGTTCCAGAAGACAAACGTGACAAGACAACCAAAACAACACTGCTGCTATTGTGGAGCCCAAGACACAGATGTTGAAAATGTCCATATCTACAATGAGTAAGAATCCTTCAACAGGTCCCTGGATCCAGATGGTTCCTGAACACTACCAACATTTAATCATTTGGTCCTGGTCCATTATCACCATTTACTGAACATTCCATTAAAATCTGTTTTTAACTTTTTGAGTTATTTACCAACAGGCAAACAAACACACAAACAAACAAACAAACGCCAGCAAAAGCACAACCTCCTTGGCCGTGGTAATTATTTTGACACTAATAAAACACCTAAAAGCTGATCAGGGGACAGATCCTGTCATTTGTTTCAGCTTGTTTTGATTGAATTCACTTCAAGACTTTCTGTTTGAGTCACACTGTCAGCAGAGTCCTCAAACATTCCATGCAGTGATGCTCAAAGCTACTCCTACCCACCCTCCTTTTTAAACCTGCTCCAGGATCACAAGCCCACCCGTGAGGCATCAGCCTGCTACATAATGTTCCACTGACTCATTCTGTTGTCTGATTATCTGACGCTGAAGAGCAACACTCACCTCTCTCTGTGTTTGGTACACCTAAATTAACGGTGGGTATGGAAGGATCTTCATGGTCACTGTAGTACTCTAAGAAGAAGGCGTCTTTTTCCCAGGTCTTCTTGATCACTGGAACTGCAAGGGTTAAAGGGAGGAAATTAGTACCCCCGGCGTCACAACACGCACACCTCTGGTACAGAGTAATATGTTCCCACAGCAAGTAATTATTTCATATTTATGGCGATACACGGCCTCTCTGGTGTGCCAGTGTGTTCTCGCTAAAATATTTAAGAATTACTGACAACAGAATAAAGCAATAAATCATCAGAAGCAGCCTGGAGAGGAAATAAATTAAAGTATTATATCATATTTTATACATTAACTCTTCTTTGTGAACTGCAGGTGTGAAAACTTCATATTTAATACGAAAAAAAATTGAATGTAAAAATCAATGTGACTGGTGGACACGCAGTCACATGACACAGGTCATATGACCATATAGAGAGAAACAGGTGATGAATATATTTTATGATGCAGAAGTACAACTAGCCTTTATTGACGTAACAAATGAAGTGAAATCTTTTTCTCTGAAATTGTCCTTGCAGCCAGTGGTGCTCCCCCTGGTGGTGAATAAATAATACAAGAAAGCTGCAGACAGGAAGTTGCACATGGAACATCCCAATTTACAATTACAATTTACAATAATAATATGTAAATGTTAATTTCTAACGCATTTTAGCGGGTGTAAAAATAGTTTGTCTTTTCCATGTTAAAGTGCTTTGTGTGCCAGTGACATTGTCCACATGTCCACAGTGACATTCTTTTCCAAAAAGAAGAAAGGCTATAAACAAGGAATACATATTCATCCATTAATAAAACAAATCCCTGACATTGTCCTAACATTCTACAAAGACAGTAACAACAAATACATATTCAAACAGTAACACTAAACTGTGATTCACTTGGGTTATTTTTGTTCATTTCAATGACTCATACACACAATTGATTTATCTGTCACCAATGAGTCTGTTGTTAGAACCTTTTTTTCCCCGACCTACTACGTTTTGATGAAAATGGAACAAATAACTTGTTTTCAAACAGAATTTATGTCACTGCCAGTTGTGATCTTGGACCTCTTCTAATTGGAACACACCCTCAAGGACTATTCATACTCCACAAGACGCGAGAACAGTTCTTGCTGCCAGAGCTGCGAGAACAAGAACAGTTTGATTTTATAGTCCACGAGAACTCCTGGGGAGTCCTTACAGGCTCCCCTCACTGCTGACACATCACCAGCTTCAGAGGCGGCTCACTGCAGCTTAAGCTAGAAATTCAGGGCCATTCCACGTCAGTTTCCACAGAGCACTATTATAAACAATAGTGCACAGAGAATCTGGTCGATGTAACGGACAGAAGCAGACTTTGATGGCTGCGAATGGAGCAAAGACGCTTCCAGTGTCTGGGCGTCAGCATTTCTAACCATCACACAATAGTTCCCAGACACCACTGAGAAATAAGCTCTGCCTACATGATCTGATGAGACGCGAGAACTTTGTTCAAAATGACGTCAGTTTGTTCTTGCAGCCCTGGCAGCTGCCCTGAGCTGTGCTGTCTTAACAGGATCCATCCGTCTTCAACGGACAAAAGTCTTTCCCTGATCAATCACATCACGCCTCTAAATTTCCTGCTGGATCAGATTTCAGCTTTGTGTCTGAGTTGATGAAGCACCAGCAGACGAGTAGAGAATATGGAGAGGATGAGTCCAGACTCGTAAATCAACGGATGTGAATCTGATTTAAGTACGAACAAGACGAGAACAACAAAGACGAGTTGACCGACGTTCAGTGTCTGCTGATACATACTGAGCTGATGAAGAACAAGAAGTGAATGTTCCTCAGCACGTCACTGAATTCACTTTATGAATGTTTTCTCACATGAACAATTTTCCTGCCTCACCTACACGTGGCTCTTTGTGAGTGTGTATCCAAGGAACGTCATCTGGACATAATGACTTATGGGGTGGCGGCAAACAAGCTACAGGGACCTTCTTTTTTAAAAGATAAGAGGAATACGTTACAATTAATCTCTCTATTTATAACAAAAACAAAACAACAAATACAACAGAATACAAGCAAAAAAGAGAAGAACTGAACAGTAGAGAATTTACAAAAAAGAAGCAGATTTGTGGATTGCTAAACACCAGTAAGTGATTTCTTATCTCCTGAATGTGTCTCCTCCTTTAATGTGCGCAGGAAATTACCTTCTTTTTCCATTTGCAATTACATCCTGTCAGAAAGACTTAAATAAAAGACTTGAGCGGATTGAGGATGAAACGCTCGTACACGGTCACACATATCAAAGGTAAAACAAATCCATAAGGAGGGAGAGGGTGACTCACCCCGTTCAGTGTGAAACCTCCGACATGTCTTCACTGCAACAAATATGTCCTCTTGGTTTACCGGCGCCCCCTAAGATGGAGAGCAAAACATGATGGATAAAACAGCAGGAGTTCAATTAAATATCTATTGTGTGGAACGGATGATATGGAATTATTAGGCTACATTTAGTGTCACACTGATCAGTGGGAGTTCACTTCAAAAGATCATTTCTGTAAAAAAACATCGTACCACAACCTTAACTTCTGAAGGGACGTAAAGTCAAAGTCAACTTTATTGTCAAATATACTGTATATGCGTGATATACAGCATAGAGAAAATTACAGTACGGTACAAAAGGTACAAAAAAGTACAAATAGTGCACACATTAAAATAATACTAACTGCAATATAAATAACTGCACACATTAAAATAGTACTAACTGCAATATAAATAACTGCAATAAATACAAACTTGATAAATATACTAACTAAATTAACTAAATTAATAATTATTATTAATTAATTAACGAAACTTAACCGTACCATTAAGTGGGAAAGAACAAGAGAGACATAAAATAAGCAGACAACAGACAACAGTCAACCAAGGAACAAGGTAGAATTATAGTGCAAATAAGCCAAAAGGATAAAAGAGTAAATCATTCTTGAATCTTCCTTTATCACACATACTTTCTGACTGCTACGGTAAATAAATATGGATAAAATGGATAACGTGCGTAACAAATAATAATAGCGTCGGTATTTACTAGGGGTGTAACAATACATCCATCTCTATCGATTCATCGATGCATTGATTAACGATCCAATTACATTGATGCAAAATGACAACATCAATCAATATTGTCATCTTAGAGATACACCTACATCTGTACAACACTGGTTGTACATTCTTCTTGCTACTCTGTCCTCAGCTGCAGAATATGTGACAGCAGCTACAGTCTACAGTTAGTAAGTCAAGTGCAGCATCCATTTGTTTTCACTTTCCAAATGGAGGGTTACAGATCTTAACTCAAACAATTTTCTAAACTGAACTTTCAATGGAAGGAGGTAAGAATTAAAGGAAGACCAATGGTCTCCATGGAGACAGAGAGACCTGAAACTGAGGGATGAGAAGTAGCTCAGGAATAAGGAAAGGAATAGAGATTTCTACAAATAAGTTCTAATGCTTTTGTTCAGAAGGAGCAGAGCATAGACTGATTTATTTAAGACCATGACAATGTTTTTGAATTAAATGCTTTTTGAATTATCTGCTTTTGGTGTGATTCAGTTTGTATGTATGTGTAAAGAATGCTGTTGACAATCAAATGCTGAATGAGCTACAACTTAAGGTTTGTATGTTTGTAAATTAGATTGGGATGAAGTTGGTGCCTCACCAGACATGAACCTCACCGAACCTCACGCATTCACACGACGTTAAAGGTCCTGAGGCACAATAGCGGAGTGTGAGTGGCTCTGCCTCTGAGACGGCAGCAGAGTAAAGGTCTAAAAAGATTTTACCGTAGTTTAGTTGTTGCGAAAACACTGCTAACAGATGGGTCAAAACCAACACCTCCTTGAGGTGTGTGTATATACAATTATATCTTCTTCTTTCTTCTTCTCCTTTCGGCATTGTCCCTCTTCAGGGGTTGCCACAGCGAATCATTGATTTCCATCTTTCCCTGTTCTCTGTATCCTCTACTCTGACTCCAACTACCTCCATGTCCTCCCTCACTGCATCTATAAACCTCCTCTTTGGTCTTCCTCTCTGTCTCCTACCTCCAACTCCATCTCTAACATTCTCCTACCAATGTATCCACTGTCCCTCCTCTGCACATGTCCAAACCATCTCAATCTAGCCTCTCTAGCTTTTTCTCCTAACCTTCCTGTCTGTGTTGTCCCTCTGATGACCTCATTCCTAATCCTGTCCATCCTGGTCACTTGTATAAACAATTATACATGTATGTATATATAAATGAGATTAAACATTATGTGAGGTAAATTCATTTTGAAGTAACACAATGCTCACACATGGTGGAGGTTCGCTGCTCAGAGCGGTGGCACAGTGCACCGCCCGGGGAGACGTCTCTGGCTCGGTGCACAGTTCAGGAACAGCAGTGAGGTGAGGACCTTTCCCGTTGTCCCATATGTACAAGGCCACCTGCAGTAACATACACACATGATGTATGATGACTTTTTTTCAGTATTTTTAAAATGGTTCATCTTTTACATGAGTAAAGGGTGACGACCGAAAAATGTTCTAAAGGTTAAAGATTACAGAAATGAAGTTTAAATGAAACAGCAGTCAATCATGTATTGATATATGATGATGTATTTGAATAAAACTCATCACTAACCACAACCCCCTGTAGGCTGCTGCCATGTTTACTCAGCAGAATCCCTCAACCGAATCCTGACGGAATTTTCAGTGATAAAAATAAAGTCGGCACCGCACCCTGACATTCCACCAAACTAATGAGATTTCACTTCAAGGTGAGGAAGGATTTCATGCCTCCGTCTTTTTGTGCACAGAAGTGACAACGAGCGTCGGCGTTGGCTGCAGAATCCAACGTCTCTTACCTCGTGTTCCAGGTCGATGGTGAAGTCAGACTTCAGCGGCTCCTCTTTCACTTTGTTTGCGAGCCTGCAAGGACAAACCACAGAGTTTCCGTTACAATGCGGAGCCTCTCGATGACAGGAAATGCTGCGGTGCAGCACATACTCACCGGACGACAAGGGGGATGCTTAAGGCCCAAGCTGCAGAAAAGTCCGGATATTCAAAGGTGGAGGGATTCTCTGCGAAGGCATAGTGATGGATGATGGTGGACTCCTCGTCGTGGAGAGGCTTACCAAGAAACCACTCCTTATAAATGAGACGTAAACAGCAGAACATCAGCACCAGAGCAGGTGGGTTCTCTTCACTTTGAGTTGTGAGCTTTACTTTCTCCATTATCGTATTACTGTCAACATCCATAAACGGACTTTGGGCTTCAGGCATGATGCACTTTAATTTAATCTAGTTTCAATGCCACACTGCAGAAAACTTCAATACATCCTTTAAATGACTGAGATTGTTATCAGCAGTGGAAATAATCTTCATCGCATGATGCTCAAAGAAGATTTGCACCACAAAGGCACTGATTGTAATTCTTGACATATCTGGAGCATCTGATTTTTTCCAACAAAGGAATGAGGTGTGAAATATTCATGTAACACATTTCTGATTTGGATGCTATCCAACATAAATGTATTTGACATCTAGCCCACGGTAAACTGACCAAAGTTGGAGCGATAAATGACAAATACAAAGCTAAATTCACAGCTCAAATACGTCCGAAAACTTAAATTGAACGTTTGCGTTCTTATTTTCTATCAGGCTAAATAGACAAATCCACGTTTACAGACTTAATTCATATTCAGGATTACTTCAGCGTTAGAAAATTTATATAAATATAATATAAATTTTAAAGTTCTTTTGTGAGAAAACATGAAAAATCAGCAGAAGAAAAACTAATTTTGCTTTACACAAAACGGCAGAAACAGTGCTTCAGGACATGACGAGACAAATCAAATCATAAGGTGTTGTATTCACAGTCAGACGCATGATAATGACGTTAAACTCACTGAAAAGATTTCAGATACAAGTTTTTCCACAGGCAGACAGAAATGAACTTCAGCACTTCCTGCAGGATTTATATCCAAATATCATTTTTATTTTAGAAAAAAACAATCATTGTCCACAAGTCACAAACGTCTACAATTATTCAGATTGTTTCTCTAAACAAAAGAATAACAAGCAAATGAAGGAGAAAAATTATAGTACGATGCAAGGACACATTACAACAACTGTGCCAACTCACATCGAAGTAATAGTTCCCGAGCAGACAGACGGGACGTAAATTAGGTCTCCAGCAGAGACATGTGACAGGTTTCAACAGAGCTGTGAGCCCCGCTGATACTGTATCTATTAACTGAACGGATGATCTACAGAATGAGAGAGAGAGAGAGAGAGAAAGACATATTCTTACTTTACTCTTGTCAAATTTTGCGAGGACGTCAACAAGCTTTGTCATCTTCACATTTGTCTCCTCTTCAAGAAACACAATCCAGGATGAATTTTTCCCAAAGGAGAGAGACAAACTAAGGGCAGACAGAGGCAGAGAAGTGTGACTGAGTTAAATTCTGAAAGAAGAATAAGAACACAATTGAAAATACTTTTTTTTTTTTTAAGGTGTCTGTCCGGTGTGATGAGCTGCTCACATCAAGCTCAAGGGCCAAACACACCACCAGCACACAATCTTCTTTCAGGAGTTTTTCATAAACGAGCTGCTAAATCTTTACAAAACAAGGATACAAATATTCAAACGTCTTCTCACATCTTACCCCTGAAACAATTACTGAGCACGTGTCAGGTTCTGGCCAAAATCCGAATATGCAGGCAACTGTAGCGAATGTCATTATCACGCTGCTCAGAACACCGGAGGAGCAGCGGAGGCAGATGATCAGCATGCTCGTAAACATGACAGGACGACATTGATCATAAAGTAGCACAATCCATCCCAGCGTTGACACCCACCCACGTGTATTCCTTCGTAATTAACCAAAAGTGTTACGAGATAAGTCAGGTAACGTGACAAATGCGACCGAGCAGCTTAACGACAGCATCAATAGATACTTTATCTCCCAAGAGAAATTCACATTTCCAGCAGCATAGATGTTCATCTTGTGGACATCAACGTGTGAAACAAAACATACTGATTTTACTGCTTTGACTCCTACTTTTTGTTTTTGTTCAGTCGGATGGAATTAAAAAAAAAAAAGGTACATTTCAATACATTACATTACACTACATTACTTCTCCAGTTCAATATAAGTTTAAGAAATGTAGGAGCTTCTGCCCCAGCCTTCAGCTATGTGCAGTGAACTCCACACAGCAAAACCGACAATTGAGGGCATCCAGCTAACCATGCTGAACGTCAAGCTGCTGGACAGGACAGGGTGGGGAAAAAAAAGGATTACATTTGAACTTTCATTTAACTGTCTGAAACACTTCAACAATAACTGCCAGAACATAAAAATGCTCTGTTTTTTTTTTTCAGGTGAAATGTGGTTATGGTGCTAAAACTGGTTTGTAATAAAATTGTATCAAGGCAGAACTTCTGATATCTTCAAATCAGCATTCGAACAAATCGATACAACATCTACTCGTTATGAAACTAATAATTTCTACCCCCTGGTAATTTACAGCCTCAGATAAGTCAAACGCAAAGAGTGTCTGTGGTGTGTGAAGGAGACTGAAGAGGCGTCCTTGTCGCTAGATCGAGTGCATGGATACTCACCGAGGCAGCAGAGGGAGGATGCTCCAGTCACCCTCATTATCTGATAAATTGTGAAGAAGCAAAACCACTGGTGGTTTCTAGAGTAGAAACAAACAAAAAAAACACACAGATCATTTTTAAAAGCAAAATCCGACTGAAGCAGGTTTTCCACGCCAAGGGGCCGGAGGGTGTTCAGAGGAAATGCGCTGTTATGTGAAGGTCAGTGGTTCAATCGATGCTAATGAGTTTGTTCTGGATCATTCATATCCACATATACACTCATTGCATAATTGACATTTGGCGAAAACTACAGTGTCCGGCATCGTTGAGGCTTTTTTGAGGGGAAAAGTACTTTTTGTGAGAGGATCCGTTCTCAGACCATCACCACAAATCATAGTCATGAGTGATCGGTGGGGCGTGACGTCACATCACTACTACTCCATCTGTTGTCTGTGTGCTGCTGACACGTGGTTTTATGAAGGAAAAGAGTAAATTGAGTGTTCATCGAGCATGGCAGCAGCAAAGACAGCAAGATAGGTCTGTAAATGTTTACAGAGGTTAAAATACTATAAGGGCTGATTATGAGAAGAAGTTAGGGCAGATAAATAAAGAATATGTACAGTTTAACATCTCAGATCAAAGTTATTCCATCAATTCTTTAAATTGATTTACTGGCACAGATTTCTAAATGAACCAATACTTCAACAATAAAGCTCATAATTGATGGTTTATGTGAAAGGTGTAGTGTTCACAGAGGTATTATCTCCTCAGACTCAGGTTGATTCAGAGTATTAATCCTGGGTCTTTGGGAGGCGATCAACCCTGCACCGCCGCTTCTTTGACATGTTGTTTATTCCAGTTCTCCACAGACTCAGTTTGTGTAATTGCATGTCACAGACACTGAAATGTCAGACGGCTCTGAGGTCCTAAACGCAAACACAACATGATGGGCTTTCATTAAATGATGTCCATCAGCGTCGGACCACATAAACCGATGCTGCTACTCATTGAAGGAGACATCAAATAATATTGCACATTGTTGTTTGTTGATTCTCAAACAACTATCAGTAATATCTCTAAATGTATTTAACGCTGTAATTTCACAACATGCAGCATGTTAATTGATGTATAAACCCAAATGATGACATACCAACAACAATAACAATTCCATTATTTATATTTCAATCCGTGCAGCATTCAAAAGGGACGAGACAAACTGCAGTGATGAAAACTGAAACATCATCTCATTATTTTTGTTGTTGCAAACAAATGCAGCCACAGGAAAGGGAACCATCTGAAAACATTTAATGATCAGAAGCAGACATTCTGCCCTGCACAGTGTGTCCTAATGATATACTGTAGGCCGCTCCCCCAATAATAATAATTTATTTCTACTTGTAAACAGTATATGTCTTTTCCTCTCACACGTTTACCTGCAGATATTCCAATTCAAAGCAGGAATTGCATTATTTAAAAGGAACATCAGATTAAAATTTGACAGAAACTGAGTAACAAGTGACAAACCAGACCTATTTCATGGCGTTTTATCTTATGTGGAGATATGAATATAGTCATAAAACACTAAGAACATGTGACCTGCTTGTATGCCAAAATCAGTCTTACCTCAGAGAGGCCATACGCCTGCTTTAGTAACTCCGCTCGCCGCTTTTCGGCCTGCCTCACGTGGAAGGGGTTGCTTTGACTCTGAATGATGAACACTATCTGCCGAAGGTCTGCAGCAACACCAAGGACAGAGATGGGAGATTATTGCAAAACAGGATCACAGAAATCGATGAGCCTCTCCATTGAAGGGGAGATAAGAGCCAGGAGACTTTTGCTGATCTCCGTTATTCTTGTTGTGATGATAAAGCGTATCAGGAGCTTGATTGGCGTTGGAAAAGAGCACATAAATGTCACAGGCAAGACTGTGTTACTTAATAAAACATTAACAGTGCAAAGAGAGTTTCTCTGTAGTACTGGACCACCAGAAAGGTCGTCCCAGCCCAGCTGTCCAAAGCATTTGCCGGTATGTTGAGGTCGAGGTTAACGAAGAGCTACGAGGTTGCTAGTAAAACAATTACCGCTTCCTTACTGACTAAATGTTGCAGCTATTGACTCCATCATATTGTCATGATAACGGAATATAAGCCCAGCACACAGGTCAGATAGTCGAGCGTAAAGTTCAGACTAAACACGGTGAAGCAGCATTAAGCTGTTGCGCTTCACACAGATGGAACAAAGTACTAACAGAAGTGAAATCAGCTCCAAGTGTGAATGTTTTTAAACCCAGGCTAAAAACATTTCTATTTTCAAGTGCTTATGGGTGAGCTCATTAAATGCATTTAACATTTGATTTGATTTGTAATCATTTTAGAGGAATTCATTTTATGCTGCACTCTTATTTTTCTTATTTTGTCTTATTAGACTTTAGTCCACCTAGTCTTTTGTTGTTCTTCGCATAACTTATTGATTATAAACCTTGTTTTTCTTCAGTGTTTTATTTTAAAATTTTTTTAATTGTCTTGTCTTGACCTTTTTAATGCAAAGCACACTGAGTTGCCCTGTGTATGACGCACACTTGTAAATAAAGCAGCGTCGCCTTGCCTATCAACAGGGTCGCAATACTGACACCAAACTAGATCACATGATGCCTGTGGCTCTCACAGCCTCATGACCATCAAAACCAGAGGACCTGGAGATCTGACAAGTCTTATATCCTGTCAGCTGTTTCTGATACACCTTCTCGCGCTGACTTCGACAACAAAAATATTTTCAAGGATTTGAAGCTAAGACGAGTGAAAGACGACTTATGTTTTTTTACGAACAATAATCCCCGGCTGCACTTGCGCTTCACCACATGTCGATTCTTTTGTTCAACACCGCTGTGAACCAATTAATCTTTCAGGTGTCACTTTTCAATTTCCATTATCATGCACGAGATGGAGGCTTTTTTCCCAGGAACTTACCATATTTGACTTTTCTTTTTTGCTTTCCTGGCCTGTCCTAACTCCTTTAAAACAAACCATCAATGTTCTTGCTGCTATTGATGAACTGTCTACCGTCCTGTCACGCTCGGCCAAAAAACTCTCCTTCGCTTTTGAAATTTTAATGTACACCTGACACATTTGAACAGAATACAGTCCTAAAGTGTATACTACGTCATAAATTATGATTAGCAGCTGCAGCCTTTTCCTATAAAGCTTCTTGAAATCTGCTGTGTCAGTGTATTTTTCTGTTTCAAAACCTAATAGCCTCTGCTGACAGGTCTGTAATCCTCCCTTTGGTGGAGTCGTGAAAAAGCAATGCACGGAAAAAAAAAAAAGGGCAAGTGCTGACAATGGCAGGATTAGATGGATTGCCTCCTCCGTAATTACATTACCTGAACCTCCTCCCACCTTGGGTTTGGATATTAGCACCGGGGTCAGGGGAGGCACCATGTAATCGTACAGTATCTCTGTCAGATCTTTTCAATTGAGTGCTGGTGGGTGTGTCACTTCTTTCCGCTCATAACAAAGATCCCATTGACCCTTCGGGCCTGGTGAGGGTGGCGTGTGTGTGTGTGTGGGGGGGGGGTTACTTGCTAAATCTCAGCGTGTCCACCATCTCCCAGCAGATCTAACCTCCGCCGAGAGCCCAGCTTAGAGAGCGAACACCACCTCCAAACGTCCTTCTGCTGAGTTTGCCAAATGAACCACTGCGTGTGGACGTGCGTGTGCATATTCGTATCACGCAATGCGGCGTGACCTAAAGCCCCAGGTGAGGCAGCTGCCTCCAGCACATCCACAACAGCAGCTGCCTGAGACTTTCAGCAAAATCAGATAACAGTTGGCTTGGCCCTCATTGTGTGGAGATAATACGACACTATGTCAATGCAAAGGAGGATGAGGGTAAAAAAAGAAACTAATTAAGACTGTATTCACTGGCCTCGGCGCCACGCTAATGGCTTTCGATTCATCATCAAACAACAGGGAGAGAAGTGGAAAAGTCCTGTTATAGTGTCCTTCTTCCCTCAGGAGTAATTCAAAGTCTTATGACATCCACCATGAAACAAAGGCGCTTCTGTTCAAGATTCCACTAAGAATTTCTAGAGGTAAGGTGAGTTTGAGGGGGGAAAAAAAGGTACACATTCTGTTCAAAACTTGCTATGCTACAAAGGTCAAATGTGGTTGCTAGGGTGTTGGCAGACACTTGTCTCTGCTATAGGCTCTGACCAAACATGGAAAGAGGTGCAGGATCAAACCAAACCAAAGACGCTTTCACAATGTATTATGGATGTGATGATGACGTTTGCACCTGTCACAAAAACAAAAGGCTTCTGATCCCGAGTTCACTCACTGATTTCAGCGTGAAGCTGATCTCCTCCTCCACATCGCTCTCCGTGGTCTCATCTGTCACACATCATCCAGCTTTTTCTGTCATGTCTGACTTTCATTTTGTATTAGTACCAGAAGGACTTTCTAGGCTTTCTACAAGGAATGTTCTTTTCATCAAAAAACAACAATATACTCTTCTTGTTTAAACTGACCAGACTTTTAAGAACTCCAGTAATTTCCCCGCAAAGATAAATAAAGTATTTCTGGTTCTGAAGAAAAGCTTTGATGATGCTCACGCTGCTTTGTTTGGGAAATCTTTCTGATAATGGTTGAACATCAACTGCTGTTTTCTTTCATCTGCCAACTTTTGGAGGTTTATGGGCATTGAATTGGTCGTTATCGTATGTTGACTATATTGTTTTCCAGGTTATTTCTGCGCCTGTTATCTCTGACTGCATTCAAAGCAGTTAACTCAAATACTGTATGTCTGTCTCATAACAATGTGAGGCAGCACCCTGGTGCCATCCAACGAAACATCCAACGAATTGCTTCTTTCTGAGGTTAAGTGAAGTTGCCTCCTGGCTGAAAATAAAACGCCCTGAATGAAAGAGATTGAAGGCTCCTGGGGGCTGAAGCCAAAGCCGTGGTCACCTTGGAACAGATTATTTTATTTTCAGGGACTGATGGAACTAGAAAGCAGTCGAGTCGAAGGTTTGTTAAACTCCCCCTCCACGTTCCAGTATTCCCATGGAGACCCGTCCATAGAAAGAAAATACTGTATCGGCCTTGAAATGTATTGGATGAAATGAGACACTGGAGAATCCAGCCTCTCTCTCTTTCCCCGATGCTTTTCACCAACCACCGTCACCATCTGTTCAGCGTCAAACTGAAGGTTTTCTGTGCTGTGAGAATATCAAGACTGATTCATATGTTCATGTACATACGTACCAGGGTGTAAATACTGCACTTCAGCACACGTGTAGGCGAGTACCAGTCACAGCCTCGCTTGGACAGTTGACACCTCAATGACAAGAATCAACAGTGACACTCCCTGAGAGCAGGACGGCAGATGTTCCCAAGTGACAGGGTGACCTCCAGGCAGTGTACTGGGCAGGTGTGTGCGTTTCAGGCCACAGCATCTCAACAGTTCAACAATTGTCCACAGCAACAGATATCAAACACACATTGAAGAACATGTAGAAACCGTCAGGCAGGCAAGATTATAACCTCGTCAGATATTCGAAAAAGAAAGATGACGAGATGATCAATGGGGGCAATTTCATCTGTAAAAAGTCTAAAGCAAAAAAGAAAAGATTCTGTGAGTGAGGCTAGTGAACAATGGGAACAATGAAACTGTCACGGCAGACACAGAGCTCTTCATTCTGCACAAAATCAGAGATGACAGATGATGTCAATAGCTCATTTCCATCGTCGGCAGAGCCTGACTCCCCATCCATCAGCTGATTCCGCCGGTGTGCAACCTGCTCCACTCCAGTGACTCACAGCATTGTACCGGAGACATGATGGCCCAGAAACGGCAACCCCCCCCTCCATCTCTATCTTCTCATGTCCAAAAAGGGTGCTTCCCAGAGACAGACCGCACCGAAGAGCACTGGGCTGAAGCTTCCCGACCGCTAACCATGACCGTCACGCTAGACAGCACCAGGATTTAATAGTTAATCTACAGTCCAGTGATATTCGATCAGCCCAAAGCCCAAATTCAATATAGTTCCCTCTGTTGAGAGTTTGACTCAGCCATTTGGATATAACTTATCTTCCCTATATCCCATCATGGGCTGAGCTGCAAGCCAGTGTATCACCGAGCCAATGACAGGATTTTCTCTCAATTCTCTTCTCATATTCATAAAGGCTTTTAATTGCCTCAACCGAGATCAATGGTAGCGTGGTGTGTTTAACTTTCAGCTTATTGCTCTAAAGGTCAGCGTCATAATTAGCTCAGAGAGGACACAGTGTAAGGATATGCACAAGGGACGTAGAGTAGGTCATCTGCTAATCAGAAGGTTTCAAGTTCGAATACTGGCTCCTCCTCCAGTAAACCCAGACCAATCTGGTCACTAAACATTGGAGCGGATAATGTGATGTCCAGAAATCACAGAAGACCAATGACCTGGGTTCTCTCTGATGTAGGCGGGCTCAGAGCCATGCACAGTCTGTGGGTGGGGCTTAGCAGGACGGCGACAGCGGTTATGTAAACGACAAAGATGGTTGCGGCTGTTGAAGAGCGTTAATTTGAATCATCTTTGGCAGCAACAGTAAACAGTAAATTAAATTAAAAATTCCACTCCACTCACGTGTCTCCATCAAATTCTTCTCCAAAACCAACGCTGCCATTGATTCATTTCTCTGATAACGTTGCCTTTTCGTTGCTCTGATTGGTCACAGTGCTATCCAATTAAATCCAATTAATTAAAGTGCGTCTGCAGGTTAGGCTCCTCCAGAATCCAAGTCGATGTGTCCTTGGGCCAGACAATGAAGCCCAAATGGCTCCTGATGCTACGTCATCAGTGTGTGAATGTGCCTTAGCAGATGGGCAGCTTCTGCCAGTGAGTGTGAATGTGACTGGGTGAATGAGGCAACATTGCAATGGGCTTGAGTGTCATTAAGGTAAAAAAGTGCTTGAAAAATGCAGTTCATTACCAACATGTGAGGGTGTCCATTACCCTTGGATGCTGGCATGGTGTACGGTTAAAGATTAGAGTTACCGATATACTGGTATCCAGGAGACAAACGTTGGTAAAACGTAAATGCTCTCTGAAGACATGGAAACAAGAGTGTGTGTATGTGAGGGGAAAGGCATGCGAGCGGAAAGTCACTCTCCTGTTTAAATGAGCTCATTACAATTCCTGGTGTGTGGAAACACAAAAACACACATACATAACAAGCAGTGGCAGACGCCGTGTGGTGGAAAACTCAAAACTGCAATAACAGTGCTCAGGATAACTGTGGCATTCATAGGCAGCCGGCTGAAGCCCAATGAGTGGGGAACCTTTTAAGAGAACTAGATGATTTCAACGGTTCAACGGCAGAACGTTACTATTAACATATTATTGAACTATGAGTAATCAATTTAAATCTAAAAATCACTGACTCACGTAGTGCCTACTCACGTACTGCCTACCAATACATTTGGTTTCACACGCTGCCCACTGCAACAACTGTAAGAATCATGGAAATGCTACAACCACATTGACTAAAAAGAGGCAATTGATGCAGGTTCTTCCATCTGGTGGCTGATCTGCTACTGTACAAAACACAGAGATGTTATACAATACAGAATCCACGTGCAGTACATAGCTAATTTATTAGGTTTGTAAAGAAAGAAAGAAAACGTTGGGCCTCATTTCTCTTTATATGTTCAAAGTTAACATGAAGCGGTTTGCGAACTTATGAACTCTGGCCTGGTTGATGCCTGTGAGATCATAAGTTATAAATAAATGTGGGTATTTCTGGTTGCAGGTCTGGAGGAAGTTACATTAGATACAGACGAAGGCGGCAAATGTAAAATTGCATGCAATTTTCAGTACAGACTGTAAAATGAATGACATTAAGTTGCGGCCGGTTTGAAATTTGCCTGGAGCTCATAAGTAAACTGGCTGAAGCTTCACCTATCTGTGCTGCTCAGATACCACGTTTTATTTGAAATTCTTAAAGGGAATCCTGTATTATTGTGAATTTGGCAGCTTTGTCTTCCCTCAGAAACATCAGTGGACAAATGTCCTCCTCCCACATTCGATAAAATAAGTCAGTCTGTTTTTAACTTTTGCATTACTGTTAAAATAACTCATCTTCAGTTCTTCTTTGTTCATATTTTGAATGCTGCCACACAAACAATCTGCTCTGCAGGCCGGCCGAGCCTTTCTGGTGTGACAAAGGGAATTACTCGGTGCCAGATAGCAGAGCTCCATATTTTAGATAGCTGTCTGTTTGTATTTTCTCTCTGTACCGAGGTGCCAAATAAGAGCATTATGAAGTTGCTTTTGTGTGCTTTTGAATCTGTGCTGACCCAGTTGAATGCACAGCAGGCAGAAGTCCAGTAAAACGGGCAGCGACTCCTCTACAGGCTCTCGAAAACCCACTCCCAGACTGCGATTGTACGAGCTCCCTGAAGCATGAGATCTTTTTATATACCCAACTTATTAAATTCCTGTCTGCTTCCAACATGGTAAAGAGATTTATTTTTTTATGAGAAAGTCTGAGGAAGATTAAATTTCAAATGGATAAAATGGTCATTTTATAGCATTTAAAATTCTGTTTTGGTGTCATGTATGGCTAATTATTATTACGTCACATGACAATTATAGTTCCTTACTTTGGGCTTTTTCGGAAACAGAAACATGACCCCTGCTTTAAATGTCAACTGGGAACATGCGCGCATGCACGCACAGGATGTGAATCCCCACCAGAGCAGCGATACGATACATTAACAATACAGTAACCCCCCTTCCGATACAATGCAATATGATTCACCCCTTTTCATGATGCAATGCGATTGATTCATGATTAATGATTCGATACAAATGATGATGCCATTCCAAACGATTCAACACAACGACACAAAGAACTTCAGCAAAGCCTACATCTGGTTTCTAAACATTAGTTATTTTTTCCTCTCTCCCTTCTTTCCCTTTGAAGAGGATCCAGAGGACTGTTTTATTCCTAATAAAACACAAAATCATAAATTCAATACATTTGTATTTAATCTCACTCTCTAGCTACACCATGTCCCTTATCATCTGAGTTTCCATGTTCGATGTGTTGCTACATGGTATACGAGTTAATCGACGGGTAGGTGTGTGTCACGGCAAGACATGAGGGTTAAGAACCCTCCGGTTCATGTTGGGAGGTTTGCCTCCATTAAATTTCTTAAACCTGTTTAACACACACACATTAATCCTTACTTACAACAGCGGGGTGAATCGTGAATGTCCTGTCTAGTTTTTCTTTCTTAACAAATCTGAAGTATCTCCAAACTTTCGTCTTCGTGGGTTCTCTGAATATTCTATTTGTACTTACTTCTATTTGTCGCTGTTTACTACTGCTGCTTCGCCACGCCTAAATGATGACGGTGTGTTCAAGGTGCCTCGAAAGCACGGGTGCAGAGGAGATAAATTATGTAAAAATAACCGATGTAAACATGGGTTTTAGCGATGCAGACACACTGACACGATACATTGGTCAGTTTACCAGCAGCTGAATCCGATGCACATTGAAGCTACCAGTGCAGTTGCATCGCAAATGTCTGTATCGGACCACCGACTCAGATCAGTGAATCGTTCCATCCCTAATGCATGCACACACACACACACACACACACACACACACACACACACACACACACACACACACACACACACACACACACACACACACACACACACACACACACACACACACACACACACACACACACACACACACACACACACACACACACACACACACACACACACACACACACACACACAGACAGACCCACAGACACACACACACACACAGACCCACACAGACAGACAGACACACACAGACACACACACAGACAGACACACAGACAGACACAGACACACACAGACACACACACACACACACACACACACACACACACACACACACACACACACACACACACACACACACACACAGACAAACAGAGGCAGAAATATATCCACGAACAATTTCTCATCTAATTGCTTTAGATACACACACAAATAAGATGAAATGAGAGATAACATTTTCTTGATCCCAAAGGAAATTGTTGGGCCACAGGATGTTACAAGTGACATATTACAAAGAAATTAAACTTTGATGCTGTAATTATTTAGTATAATCAAATATTCATCTTCAGAGGCATCAGACCTTCAAGTTTAAGAGGGATTTGTGAATAAATCATAACGTTACATATTTAATAACAGTAGTCAAATTCTATTGTTACAAACACGATTTGGTAAGAAGGAGTAAATGTCGATGCTACAATACTGTAATAATTAACAACCGGTTTGTCATTATAACTCAGAAATGATGTATTTATAATATACAGCATTCATTTTGTTTGTGGCCTGTCTCATGTCATGATATTCAAAAATATTTTTTTTACTTGGCACTGTAATTGCAATATATCTTGCAATATTAGGAGGGAGGGAATAATATAATTTTTACATCTTTACCAAAAGTTATTTTGCTCAGAAATGTCTGGAATATGATGAGTAGGTCGGATGTCTGCAGCACGGAGACATTTCATTTAAACTGTTATTACGAGACACATAATAAGTCTGAAAACTGTAATATTACAGTTTTGACTCCTGGATCAACCTGCAGACGGCCACCCAGAATAAATCTGGATCTGTTGTACTGCTGCCTGTCCCGCTTATGAATTTGTGTTACAAATCAGACTGAATTCAAAAGATCTGTTCATTAGATCCACCACAGGATGTTATTTGCCTCTAAGCATATTATCAAAGTATGCTTTTCACTGTGTGCTACAAATTTAAAAAAAAATTTAAAAAAACACTTACCGAGTTGACTGTTGCGGATGTCACGTGTATCATCTCCACTCTGAAACGACAGAGACTTTTTTTTTAATAATTAGAGCAACAAAACAAAACATGCAACACAAACGTCTTCAGAAACCAGCCTTGTGTCTCCAGCAGCCAGCTCGCCAATTTCCCATCCAAGAGTCAGGGAAATGAAATATAAAGCCCCTGTGAGTTATTTGGAGGAATAATGTGGGATCCGTTGCGTTATTAGTCACTCCTAATTGTGTGGGTTCTGTGCCTGCAGCATTCAAGCTCTGAGCATTCAGCTCAATTAAGGCGTTCATCAGAGTTCCACCTCCAGAGCTGTCAGTGCGGGCGGCAGACCACGGAGACATGAGCAAATCAATCAGAAGCCAAGCAAACTTTGAAGAGCTTTCTTTCGCCTCCATCTTTCAGAAGGAAAACTTGAAATCTTGGGAGAAGGTGGGATTGTATGCAATTCTGTCAGTTTCTAGAGTTCTAGAGCAGCGGAGTATTAATAGATAATGAGAAACAGAGGCGTGTTTTGATTTATGGCTTCCTCTAGACAAGCAATCGTCTCACAGGCAAGCTATTGGAGCCCTCGGAGAGCTCAACAAACTCATTCTGTAAATTCACTCCCAGTGGTTCCAGGGACTGTAAGTTTGGGTCAGTACGCGTAAACAGCTATCTCAGCACAATTTGCTGCACGTACTAATCATTTATGGTGTGTTAGAACTGCATCCCTGAGGTTGAAATGGACAAAAAAAAAGAATGCTAAGTTATACAAAACCACACAAAACTGTTTAAACTGACAGATACTGCACACTGCCATACTGGATTCTGAACTGAGGGTTGAATATATGAGATGAACAGAAAATGGAACACACCATAGCCCGAATTCCTGGCAAATTACTTTGATACTGAATCTGGCGTTCAGATAAGCACATGAGCCATAGAAACATGAGAAAATACATCATCTTAGATTGAGTCATATTAACACCGATGATGTGCGTGTGAGTGAGCATGGTTCTGTAGGTAATTAGCATGTGCAGACAGACACATTCAAACCAAGCTGATGTAATTCATTGGAAGAAGACATCAGCTTAATTGGACTCAGTGGTGTTAGTCATGCCCAAAAGGTTTGTGTCTCATCTTATCACACTAAGAGAGAGGGAACCCACGTGGGATAAAAACACCTATTAAATCGACAAAATCAGACTAGTTGGAAAAGTAACACCGAAGCAAAAGATTTCTAATTTCAGAAACAATGTAGTTAATGTAGTTAATTAAGTATATGTTTGTTTTGTTTTTATTTAAAGCATTTCAAATGTAAAGAAAACAGTTGTATCAATGACTGCATACTACAAATGGTCACGACCGAGTTCTATCACTAACTCCCCCCGTCAATATTTGCCCAAAAAAATAAACGCTTACTGTACCCCGATGTACACTGCCCATTTCTGGTGACTGACTCAAGGTGGCTTGAGGCTGCTGCTGAAGATGCCCTGATTGCAAATGCAGGTGGGCCAAGCTGTACCGTTAGGCATAACCATATGTACAGATGTATATGTAGAGTTTCAGAATCAGCAAATATTATCTCACCGTTCCTCTGATCTGTGGAACTAGTGGTGATCTTGCCTAGACAGAAACTTTTGTGATTTGCAAATTGTCCTGTGTCTTACGTACATTTGCATTTGGAACACACGCTGAGAGCGGGTCTGCTGGCATAAGAGCAGCGTAACGTAGCTGCGCTCGTTCGTGATCCATCATTGCTGTTGTCACCACTGCATTGCATTATGGGATACTGCATGTGTGCAGGTGCAGTGTCCAAATTTACACACTATGTGAGCAATACACTAAAAAAAAACTCACTTTTGATGTTTCTTAATAGCCTGCCAGCACTTTGCAGTTTTCTATTCAAAGCTGTTTTTTTCATGTGTGTGCGGTTTTGAAGATGAATAAATACAAATATTCCATTTGGCTGCAGAAACCAAATCACAGGAGGTTCCTCTGACCACTGTGAGCTTTGAACTTTGAACAATTTGAACTACAAAATATATTTGTGGAGTGTCATCACATGTAGATACTTAATATGTACTGGTGATAAGGTCCACTCCGGTTGGATTATATGTTTTAATTAACTTCTGTGCTATACAAATACATTTGCCTTTTGCCTTCCTGGGGAACAAACCAGAACTTTTTAGGTGACAGCAGGACCTCCAGTATCCACTGAAATGAATGACTGCTTTTGGTGATATCGCCGAACCCTGGAGCAGCCAATGACAGTCTGCCTGGATGGAGATGGTGGTTGAGATGAAGGAGCGACAGTTCCTTTTTTCCCTCAACTGACAGACAGAGAAGAAACTGTCACTGCCAGCCACAATAAAGATCCTTTGTGGAAGGGATCTCTCATGATTTGCCTTATTATCACTCCGATTTCACGTTCAAAGTTTCAAATATTAACTTAAAGGTTTGTGTCTGTGAGATACAGAGAAACAGAAACCTCAGGGCGACTGCATTTAGAAAGCAAATAAGATGATTTTACACGAGCTGGAGTTGACGTCTTAGCTTATTTTTATGAAACCTTGAGCTGAACTGTGGAGATTCTCACACTGTTGCAACAACTCTGATGTATGATGATCTCAGCCTTATTTACACCAGCAAAGAGTGGATTTATTCATAATGAGTCTCGAGCTATGAAATATCAGAGATCATGTAGCGTTGTCTGGATTAAATATAAAGCTAAAGCATGTTGAGAGATGAATTTAGAAAATTAAGTCTTGGTTAGAAACGTCAAATATCCTTTACCGGAATTCTGCCCCTGAAGAAAATCCCCTGAGAGACTCCAGCTCTTTTTGTCTCCACTTCCAGGTAACGCTCTCCTCGAACCGATGTGACAGCAGGCTGTCAGCCATTTGTGTCAGGGATCAGACACAGATAGGTGTCTGCACTGTGCATCTGAAGAGGTTAGTTTCATCCTTTGAGCTCATTTGATCTGAGGCACCACAGAGCTGATGCAGACAGACGGAAATATTGTGCCTCATGTACTTTAACCTCAGCGCAGCGGTGGACTATTCCCAGCTGCGGTGAACATGTGTAAACTCCTCGAGATGTGACTGCAACATGGAAACTCAAGAAACACAGGGAGAGACGACACCACATTTACACACATACATCATATGGCAAAACAGGTCATTTTCGCTTTCTGCTCACTGGCATATTCAAGGTTGTAGGATCTTCTGAATTTTTACATGGGGGGAAAAGTATTTAATTTCTGAGGTGGGTGACATAGTGGGGCAGTGGTTAGCACTGTCGCCTCATAGCAATAAGGTCGCTGGTTCAATACAGGGCCTGGGATCTATTAGTGTCATGTTATTCTTAAAGTGGAATGACATGACAGTAATAGAGAGATTGTTATTTTGATTCCACATTTTAGACTCAATATGACTCCTGTGGAGCAGATTTAGTCTCTCTAGTCCAGAATGCACAGTCAGGGTTGGAAAGGATGTTTTTTTGTGAAATGTTTTTTTAAATTTATTTGTACCTGCCTTACCTGCTATGGTACCCTTTCCATCCTCAGATTATTTATCAGGGTGGCTTTGTAGCTGCGTCATTTTGTTCATGGTCAACGGCAAATGAACATTTTCGTGGCATTTCATGGCTGCTCTTTAAAATTCTAAGGACAGCAATGGTTATGGTGTCACCAGTTCAAGAAAGATGTGTATGAGTTGTAAACAAGGAAACACAAGGGTGGCGTGTTCAGACATGTTCACTCTTGGACCATGTTGTAAAAATGTGTGTATTCAGGCTCCCAAGACACTAGTTCTGTGGGAACGCACCGATAAAAAAACACACCTAAACTCATCTCCTTGTGGACATGAACTGAAAAAAAAGACAATTGTGCTGAGATAAATCATTGCAGAAGAGCTGGGACAAATGTCTCACACTCCTTGACTTTTCTGACAAGTGCCCAACATGAGTGGTTGACTAAGAATGCAGCTTCGCTCAGTTACTGTTTCAACAAATGACTGCAGAACAGCATGTGGCAGCAAATACATCAGCCAAATGCTAAACGACACAAAAGATGTCAGCGTCTCCATCTGACATGCTGGGATGAATTGAGCGTGTCACTTAGTGCAGCCGTCAAACAAACAACTTGTTTGTCTCCTCTTTGCGTTGGACCACTTGGCGATGTCGCAGCAAGGGATTTAAAAATTCACCATGTTAGCAGAACAACATAAATATGTCAATGGTCTCTGGCACACATGGTCGACAGCGATTTAGGGCAATGACTTAAACAATGCTTAATCTGCCAAGAACAGACCACAAGGAGGTTTTAATTAGTTTCTGAATGAATGTGAACATGAACTAACTCATTGACGCACACGACGTTCACTGTTTAACTGTCGTCTCCACTGCTCCGTGTGTGTGCGTTTGCTGCCAGTTTTATTACTTTAACACTAATTCACAACATTTGCTACATGACACTTTCTTGATGAGCTATCCTGAGAGACAACCAACAGAAAGAAAGCAGAAGTAGAAGAACATCAAAGGAGAGAGAGGCAGAAGAAAAGCAAGAACAAGGACACATCTGGGTGATCCCTTGAATACAAATGATGGATGAACTGGCTGTAGCGCACAAAACCAGTGTGTATTATCATGTCATTAAAATAGTTATTATGTGACATACATGACTCCATCAAGAAAACTACAAAAAATGACAATTTTTCCCAAATGAATGGCATTCCAGAGGTCCAGAACACAAATATAGAGTGTTCAAAGCCCTCTAGCTCATACTTCCACCTAGAAACATGATTTAACACTAAAATGCAGTTTCAAGTCTCTTTATGACCTGCGAGAAATCAGATTTCTCAACCTGTGGTCCATGGACCCCAACAGGGCCCTTCCACAAAGTCTATTTACTACTGCTACCACCTATGGCTCTACCCGCATAAACGGTATATCTCCATGCTCTGGGAATCATCACCGTGCCAACGTGGGAGGTTTCTCAACCTGTGGCCCCTGGATCGCGGCAGGTCCAGCAGCAGACCCACCTTAGAATAGTTCAATGAGGTATTGTCTAGTTGTCCTCATCGTCTTGAATAAAGATAGCTGTCAAACGGTGCATGTCTGTCTGTGTTTGTCCAGTGGTCCATGGGCCTCCTTTTTTCAACTTACATCATCTTATCATCTTATCATCTTTCTGCCTCTTCTCATTGCAACAGTATGGGTTTAAACCCAAACACAGTCAAATAATCCCTCAAGTCTGAGTTACTTGTTGACTTTCTGTTACCTCCTATCACACACTTCAGATGCCGCTCATTCAGACAGATTCTAATCTTGCGATGGGATGAGTCCGGCGAGTTGAAGACGGAGACGTAATCCTGCTGACTATCTGCCTCCAACATCCGCTGCAAAACAGACTGGAATCACACAGTGGTTTGAAGACGCAAAAAGGGAAACACAAGTACACTGCAGATTACATCACTACCATGATTTACAACTCTAAAGAGTCCAAAGTCAAAGATCATTTACATACTATAATTATAATCATGAATGTCTCCATCTGACTTCCTGTCATTTACCGCATAAAGAACAGATTTCATAGAGAATAAAACTTCAGAATAAAACTGTGTTGATCACAATTAACATAAAAGCTATTTGAGTGCGTAAAGGTCATACTGACTGTGCAAAGGTCTTAATTTGCACTTTGAAAATTATCAAGACCTTTACCAAAGCCAATAGTTCACCCTGCTTTTACATGCAGCACTACACTGGAACAGCCATTTGTCTGGATGCTTTTGCAAAAGTACTTCAAACTTAACTGAATTTTCACACTTCCTGACAAATTATTAATGATCTAAAAGTGGATAATTAAGGTCACGTGTTAACCAGCAGGACTTCCAAGATGCTGTTAAAAATTCAAAAGGAAGTCCACCATCGCTTTTCAGCAAATTTAATGCTCCTTTAGGTTCTATTCTTTCTTTTTCTCCATGCTACATCTTTCCAAATGTTTCACTCTAAATGAATAATTTAGTTTTTAAGCATCATGCAACAGCCAAATCAACAACAACTAAATAATCAGTTGCAGGTTAAAAGAAATGGATAAACTAAACAGAGGTGATGAGTACAGAGGTACAAATGTTTGTATTCAAACAGTAAAAGTAATTTGGTCAAGATATTAATTCTTTCCATTTATAAATGAAGCCTCCTCTTAAATCATTCGAAATGTGATATGATGTTCTTGTATTTATGTATATCATTATTTTGCAGCAAGTCTTCTTCTGTGCCTGAATGTTTTAGAATATATGTCTGCAGGGAGTAAGATACAACTGATATTTTATCATCAAACTGACTCGTGACTCAGTGATCCTCCCTATAATGAGTCCTAATTAATTCTGTTTTCAGGGTCTGTCCCGCTGTAAAACTGAAGCAGCATGTGTTGTTTAACAGTGCACCTGTAAATTATCACCAGCCGCGCACTGCAGCCCTGATGCATGACTTTCCATTATTAAACCGGGGCACTTCCATGGCCTACAAATCTGTATTCCTTTCTAATTTGTTGGCGTTGCTCTTCTTAAGCCCGGGAAAACGGGCAAGAAACTAGTTTCCATTTACAGTGGGGCCTCGAGACATGAAAAACACAATATACTGTATATGACATATACAAGGTGTACACCAGTGCCTGATGTTCACACCGTAGTGATGAAGAAAACATAAATTCAGTGTGAGCAGTTGATAGACACACAGGGACACAAGGAACAGTGGAGATTAGTTCAGTCCCTTGGTTGCTAGGCAACATCCCTGTGTGTGGATGTTGCTGGTCAGGAAAGGTGTACTACAGAAATCTTTCTGGATTAAATCGTAGGCAACTGGACTTCTAGTTTGCTTGAAGTCTACAAGTAAACTTTTGACTTCAGTCATTTCAAGTTCTTTAGTACTGACATTTAAGAATCAAGACAAAAGTTAAGATGGAGAACAAACATGGCTCCTTTTACTAAGTCACCAATCATGAATCCCAGAAGAGGCGATGAAGTTATTAATTTATAAAGCGCTGTTTAAAAAAACTCAGAGGCTTATATGAATATATGCTTAAATATGTGTTAATACGGATAGATAAATACTTTATTTATCTCCATGACAAACTATAATGCGCACATTACATTATATTATACAATACATTGTATAATATAATGTGTCAAAGGGGGAAAATCTACTTATTTATTTCCGGTGATTTAGGTAAAAAAAGTGATCATTTGTGAAGAGGCTAGCATGTTAGACAAGCCCCATCATGTCTCCTCAGATTTTGAAATGAGAGTTTAAGTGAATGTTTCATTTCATGCTATCGGACGTTTTGTTTTGCTTTTTGGGAATTTGGTTCAAAACTTTTCAAAGAAATACTGACACAGCAAAGAAAGAAAAGATGTGGAAGAAGCACGTCAGTAATTTCCCGTTTCAGTGGCGTGAAGCACCTCTGCCAGGAGGCTTTCTGTCAACATCTTCTCACACCAATGAGAAGTAGAGCAGCTGAACGTTTTAATTATTTACTGAGTAGCAACGGCAGACTCAGAAAACGCAACAACACAAAAATGACTTACATGTCAGGGAACAAGTCTTACAATTCTGATCCAGAGGCCAGTAATTAACCAATTAAAAGCAAAAAAAACAGGCCATGTGCTTCAGTTGGCCGGGTAATTACGTTTTAATGGAGGTGCAGAAACAAGGTTGGGAATATTCATCTTGAATTATAAAGAACATGCTTTGAGCCCACTTTGGTCACAGGATTAAGAAAACACAGGTCAGCTTTTACCTGGGAGCTTCTTCCTGAGCTGCCAGCAGCGGAGTTGAGGTGAACTGTAAAAGGAGAGAGAAATAAATTTAGAAAGTGAATCAAAAAGCAGTGGATCCTTTAGAACTGGAGCTGGAACTGGCTTCAGGCTCGGTCACTTCTCTGCAAAAACCTCCTCGAACAGAAGCAAATCTATGCCACGAGTTTAGAAAAGAAGAATTACTGGAAGCAACAGCAATCTAACCGAGCTCATGATTAGACACCGAAGAGTTTCTTTCCAATTACACAGCCACCAATTCTGAGATCGTCTTCGCAGAAACATTCCCAGGAATCAATACATCAAATACAACAGAAGCTGCTGGGAATCATTACACACCAATTTAAAGAAATCCAAGGCCGCCAGTACCCCGATTCAGTGAGCTGTAATTTTGCTGTAATTTAGGAGCTAGAACAGAGAAACACTTCAATTGTCCCGCGGACCCAAAGCAGCCTCTATTAGAGGGAAACCGAGAGTGTTAATTAAAGCTTAAAAACAGCCGATGTGTTTTCCCAGAAACACGCCAGCAGACGTTTGCTCTACAGCTGAATCCACTGCACATAGTTAGTATTCAAAGAACCCAGGATACATTTACCTAATCTGGAACGTGAATACGATTAGTGGGGCTGGATTTCATAACACCATCTGCAGTCATGTGGTCAAGATATTAAGTCTTTCCATTTATGAAAGAAGCCTCCTCTTAAATTATTCAAAGAGCTCAGCTGACTTCAAAACATGTCTCAATTTAAAGCCCGGAGTGGAGCCACCAGTTCAAATCAAAAATGTAAGAAAAAAGTCATTATTTTAGTTGTGAAATCAACAGAAACAGCTGCGCACCACCTCACGTGTCAAACTTGTTTGTTCCTTGGGTCAAATAATTCATTTAGGAGTTTTGCCTAAGGCCTTATAGGTAGGTGTTCAATCTGGAGCACATTCAGTCACTATGGTTACGCTTTCTTCGTAAAATCTAGTCACGCCATTTGTCCTCACCACCATGAATCCATCTTAATTCCCTGCTGTTCAGACACAGGAGTTTGACTTCATTGTGTCATGCAGCTGCATGAAAATGAGCAGGGTCGCCATCGCATCCCCGCCAAAAGATGGCTGGAGTCTTTACCTGATGAATCGCTTATTTCCATTCACTGGAAGAGCGAACAGGCATACAGAAAGAAACATTCACATAGTTAGCTTGACATGTATTACAAAGTTACCTAAACTAAGCAAAAAAGGAAGGAAAACTTCCACATACTTACCTTCACATATGTTCTAAAGTTACCTAAACTAAGAAAGAAGGAAAGGAAGACGACTGGTAGACAACATGGACTATAAGGGAGAATTAAAGATGTAACCCGGAAGTAAAACAAACTAGAACTTGTAAAAATGTAGAACTAATCCTTGCTGTAGTTCCCGTTTCTCTACCTCTTTTCTCCGCTTCCTTTCAGCTATGTTGCCTCCTTTTTCTACTGCTGTCAACAAATAGTTGTCATGGAAATGGTTAACTACCGCCTACGAGGAAACAATATCCAAATAAATGACAAATGTGATACAGACTACTGGGTCTGTCAACAGTCGCCTTGAACCTGCCCTTAGTTCTGCTGCTACAGGCCGAGAGTCTCGGAGGAATCGCCGACTTCCTCTACACAGGATAATTGTCTGTACATGGAATACCTACTCAGAGTACCTAAGAGTCTTGCTGCCACCTCGAAAAAAAAAAAAACACGAGTGACGAGATAATTATCTCGGAATTCCACGATACTATTATAGAATTCTGTGATAATATCACAGAACTCGAAACGTATCAAAGAATTCCCAGATACTATCACTATCTTCCACCTTATGGGCTTCCATAGATTCCTCCTTTTGTGTAGCCCCATGCTTTTTAAAATTCTTCTCAGTGTGCACATACTCATAACGGTATCGTCCACCGTGCTCACTAGCATGAGAATATCACCATGTTTCAACCCAAGTATGAAGTAAAACTTGGTTACAGTGTGCAAACGAGCCATGTTTGCTTTTTACTTGAGTCTGCAGCAACAAAACATGCATGACACTGAATTAGGAGAAACGCATCTCAGAATTCTGTGATATGTATCTCTGACCTTTTTTTTATTTTTCTGAGATGGCAGCAAGACGCTTTTATAGTATGTTGGCAGTTGTTTCTTCCTTTCTTAAGGACAATATATTGGGTGGAATGTGAAGTCCATAAAAGCAACCATAATTAAACGTTGGGCTATACAAGTAAAGGTGAATTGAAAAGAGCTGTATAAATGAGCAAACAAACAGAAATCTGTGGAAGAGCTGGACCTTGAGTAGAGATTGTAAAAATTCAGTTAAAACTGAGCTTCCAGGTTAAAGAGAAAATAAAACCTTTTACAACCTTGTGTCTTATCCAGAACCCTTTCAAACTGAATCTCCCTGACAAGCCAATTTACACATTCAGACATCTCCCAGTCACAGTAGATCCCTGGTGTATGGTACCTAGAAATGTCAATACAAAATAATTCACACACTCAAATTAGAACGAAACACAACAGAATAGAATATTTAGTCACAGCTATTCATCTCCTTGACTCATGTCCGTTTATTCTCTTAAAGAAACAAATGAAATGGCCCCATGGTCCCTTGTTTTCCTCCTCATCGTTATTTATTCTCGCCAGCATCTGTTCATATGACGCTGTTTCTGTCATATCTTCAATCCACTCTTTAGAATCTGGTGGCGATGTACTTTTCCATAACCTGGGGACATTACAAAATAACATAAAAGATGAACGATGATTGTCACGTGAAACCTAAAATCTAATTTAGAACATCATGTACTCAGTGGAACAACTATGCTGTCATCTGGCATCCCAGTCTGTGACTGTATGAAATATGCATCACTTGGTATGAAACAAAGAGTCCTACAGGAATATGTTCAAGTTCACAATACATCCTACTACATCTGCTCAAACTTCCCATACTTCCCTGGATCACTCTGGAGAGGGTGTGTGTGTGTGTGTGTGTGTGTGTGTGGGGGGGGGGGGGGGGTGTAACAGCCCTAAAAACTTTCTCATATGTCTTACGACAGTCACCTCTGACGGACGACAGCCATTCCAGCTGGGTTTACAACCTTGTGGTCGACATCGAGTACTTTTCCCGTGACCGTAGTTTTCCAGTGTAGCGTAGAGCTGCTCTGGCGTAGTAAAACAACAACAACAACAACAGCAACAACAAACAAACAAAACACTCGACATATTTGCAGCATTGCAGCGCTTGTTGTTGTTGTTGTTGTTGTTTTTGTTTTCAAACCAGCAGCTACGCAGTGTTCTCGGTATGTTTATATAACGTTGGGAACACAACAACGTCCCGTCTCCTCCGTAGCCTGGTGGTGTTACGACGTGGGCACGAACATCCGTAGTCCGCGTACTACGACTACAAGCTGTACTATCACTACTACTACTACTACTACTACTACTACTACTACCAGCACCGACGTTCGAGCTGCTTACTAGAGCGAACGACACTACGACTGAGTGTCACGTCGGTGGCCGCTGCCGTCGCGGTCGTCGTGGGTGTTTGCGTTCCAGACGTGGTCGTGCGAGGAGCCAACGTGCGTGTTGGATAGCGTGTCACTAGAAACCGGTTGTTTGTGTTTCGCAGCGTAATACTCGTTTGACATTGTGCAGCGCCTCCTGTAGTACTCGCAGACATCGGCGCAATGGAACGGGGATACACACACACGCACACACACACACACACACACACACCCTCCACCACCACTTTTCTGCACTGCAATCCCACAGTCACTACCGATGCACCTTGACATCTGACGGGGCAGTTTTAACCCCCCCTTTGTTCCGTCATTAGTGATCGTATTAATTCACTGTGCCCTGCAGATTCACGCTGTCATCCCTGCATGTCTCCATGAACGCACTTACAGGCACAGAAGGGCGAATGCCTCCAATGGTGTGAAGGCATCTCTGCACTGGCCTCTACCAGCAGCTGGTCGTTGATGTGGCATTGGCAGTTCTGCCATTCGGCCCCAAACACCTCTGATCTATGCCACAGCCTCCCGATCAATAGGGACCAGGACAAACAAAATCCATTCTGGGTTTATTGATATATTTTGCAATTAGATTTGCAGCTGTCAGAATCTAGCAGACTAAACTGACGACCCCCCCCCCCCACACACACACACACACACACACACGCAGCATTCACACTACAACCGCAAATGAACAAAGATTTTACTTGTGTACATCCTGCTCGATCCATCACATCCCACGTATCCATGGGGGCCCAAACCACAGTGTGCATGTGTGTGTTTGTGACAGGGAGCATGTTCTTTTTTTTTTCTCTCTCTCTTTCATGTGTGAGTGTCGTCCCTGCTGACCCAGTTAAGGGTGAGGGCCACCGTGGTCTTCTCTATCATAGCCATCCCCGTGTCTTCCTCTACCCTCGTCTTCATCCCTGTCCCCGTCACTGCATTTCTGCACCTATACAGACACCCTACACGCAAAAAAAAAAAAAAAAAAAAAAGTGGACGTCAAGCTGCAGTGTGCCTTGTAACGACATACACACTAACAGTGACATGTCGTGTAAATGCTGAGTTGATTAAGGTAGACATCACCTGCAGGTAGCTTTATACTGTTATAAGTAGCTTGAATGCCCCCACGACTCACACACACACACTCATACACACACACACACACACATACTGTGCGTTGTTGCAGTGGGGTATAAACTAAATTCTCTATGATTTAATGCATCAGTCAAGGTGGAGGTTTATTAGTTCTGCATATTTCAGTAGTTTATACGGTACAATTTCTGCGTCCTGTATTGATGACATTGAGATGACGTTTTCTTAAATGACGTGTGTGTGTGTGTGTGTGTGTGTGTACACTGGATTTGCATGCAAGAACCACTGTCCACTCTGCGTACGAAGGAAAATCAGTCTGTGTATTCTTGATATTTTGAAAACACAAAAGTCATTTTTGTGAGAATCACAAAACTCTAGACGTGAGTGCCTGTGTCAGTGTGTGTGTGTGTGTGTGACTAGATGTGGGGTTAGGGAGGTTTTAGCAGCTTGAAGACGACTGCACTGTCAATTCTGGGAGCATGTTAAATGTGTGTGTAAAGTTTGATGCTGCTGTGCTGACGAGGGGAGAGGGCAGGTTAGGTCGCATGCCTCCGTGTTTATTAGGTGAAAAAAAAAAAAGAAAGTCTTCTGCTGTTCAGTGCCTTGGAGACGATAGCTGTCGACTTTATAGCTGCATCTTGAATCTAGCTGCAGACCCTGTAACATTCCTCACTGTTGAACTGCCTCAAAGCTGAAAGGTATCGACTTTATAAACGACCCAAATTAGGACCGAGCTCCTCTCTGCACAATGCAACAATAATTTTATTTTTGTTTGTAATTTCTGCTATTGCACATTGAAAACTAACTGTGGCAAGAAATGACTTTGATGTCGATTCCGTCTTGGTTGTGACATGTTGATGAATAAGAAAAGAGCGATTCTGTTCAAATATGTGACTCTTGTGATTTATCAGTACTTATTTATTTACTAGTTACCAGACAAATGCATTTACTGCCTGTTATTTAACATATCTGCTGTTGAGGAATCCCAACAACATTCAGCGCACAAGAAGGATCTCCCCCCATCAGACCCTGTGAGGGTGGACTCTTAGGGGGGCACGTTATTAGGAGCTGAAGCCTTTAATGACAAATCAATTATTTTAGACCCGTGTAGGGAAGCTGCTTACGAACCAGCACTGGACACGACGATAGCTCAGTGTCTAAAACTAAATCTCCTCTGTTAACACAGAATATGAACACACGCGC
>CAAKHB010007349.1:39820-67572 GCA_901007665.1 Aeoliscus strigatus
ACATTTAGATCCTGATATGACTCTGCTGAACCCTGAATGTCTCCGATGCCCCCCTCCCCCGTCCTCCCGGCACACACACACACACACACACACACACACACACACACACACACACACACACACACACGCACACACACACACACACACAGAGGCCTGCTCTCGGCTTATCAGCCAAATCAGTATTTTGGGAGGCCATGAGCATGACCAAACACATTTTTCTGAGCTAACATCAGATCCTACCGAGTGCTGTAGTCAACGAGTCAGTCAGCCAAGTGGCCCTGGCTCCTTCCTGTCTTTCACAGTGCAGCACAGGACTAACACTCACCGTCCAGGCCGGAGCATCGTGTCTCATATTGGGGCACTTTGCCTGGTGCTCCTGGGAGTTTTTACTGCATTTTCCTTTCTGCCCTTTCCTAAGGACGGACATTTTCCTTACACGGAATTGATTCAAATGTCTTTTTTTTGTTTGTTTGTTATTTTATTTTTGAGAAGCTACTTATGCTTATCAGCACAAATATAATAAAAACACACTGGAGATGTTGTGAATGTGTTTGTGTGGAGTGTTCACTACTGTGTATAGACATCTGACATTAAACATGAAGCAACAATGGACTTTTCAATAATCAGCGTATCAATAATCACAATGGAAACTTTTTTTTCCACAGTAATTGGCGTACAAGAGCAGAGGTCCAAATGGAGAGTCAGGGGAAAGAATGAATGACTCGGGTTGTTTATTCACTATTCAGGAAATAGAAGAGATGTGGGGTTTTTTTTCAGAACAATAGCAAGTTGAAGTGATTTTTGCTGGCTTTTGTTTGCGTTAGCAATTAAACTGTTAACAACAATGTCACTTTCACTGTGTGTGTGTGTGTGTGTGTGTGTGTGTGTGTGTGTGTGTGTGTGTGTGTGTGTGTGTGTGTGTGTGTGTGTGTGTGTGTGTGTGTGTGTGTGTGTGTGTGTGTGTGTGTGTGTGTGTGTGTGTGTGTGTGTGTGTGTGTGTTCATTCAACCTGCCCGTCCGTGCCAGTTTCATGTTCTGTTGTCGTGGTAGTGTTTGGCAGATTATTGTAGTTGTGTGTGTCTGTTAGTGATGGAACAATGACAAACGATAACTGGGAAAGACTGAGACATCGAGAAACCGTGCGCGAGCGCCAGTGAGGTCTAGAGTGACTGTGGAAATACCCTGTGACTGCACAGGAACGGCCGAGTTGAACAAACAGCCACATACTCCTACCTCTGCCTCTCTTTCTTTCTCGCATACTCATGTTGTCGGGTGACCTCACCCAGGCCACTGCCAGCCCCTTTCCTACTGATGGAAGGCAAAATAAATTGCAGCCTTGTTGTAATGCCGAGTTGAAGAGGCAGCGTGGAGTCCGTGCGTCATAGCATGAGAAACCTACCCCATCGCATGTGAGAGTATGGCTCGAGGGAGTCGGGAGATCATGCGACCTGTAGTATAAGACAAGAGTGTGTGTGATGTGTGATATGAAGAGTGTTTGTGTCTCTGTTTAGGTTTCATGATTCTGTGATGATTCTGTAAGGATGAAATGCAATGACCTTGGCTGTTTACATCTTTTTCTTTCCCTTCCTCCATTGGAGTGAAGCTGAGACTCGGTGGAACAGTGGTTGGTCGTAGCAACAAGGTTCTGAGCTCTTTCTATATGGAGTTTGAAAGATCTCCCTGTGTCGGGCGTGGGTTCTCTCCAGGTTCTCCGCATTCCTCCCACCTCCCAAAGCCCACTAAGGTTAATCGGTCACTCTAAATTGCCCGTAGGTGTGAATGTGAGCGTGAATGGTTGTCTATCCTTCATGCGAAGAGCTGGCGACCTGTCCAAGATGTACGCTGATGTTCGCCTGTCGTCCACAGCTGGGGTCGTCTCCAGCACAACTGTGACATACATATATAGCACACTTCCAAATATGATGTCGTTTGTATTCTCTGAATTGATTATCAACGTTTTGAATAACCACCTGTCTGCTGTGTGTCTCTCTTCATTCTCCAGGGAGGACTGAGAAAGACGAAGAAAAAGAAAATAAGAAGGAAAATTAAAGAAGTGCCTTAGACAGGGAGTGTCACACAGTCTGCAGCACCTTGTGAACGGAGAAGAAATGAGACCTTTGAAGAAGCACAGAGGACGATCACCTTTGTTAAGTAGAGGCCGAGGGGGCAGAAGGAGAGGGGGGTCCCAGCTCCCCCAAGAGAAAGACACTAAAAAAATCAAAAGGGAGACACTTGTCAAAGCCACACAGCAAACGCCAAGTATTCCTTCCATACGCGAGCAGACGCTATCTGCAGTGGCCAACGCTACAGAAGAATTGGTCACGAACAAGAGCGAAGAGTCCACTGGGCTGAGGAAACCTGTTGAGTCTGCTCAGAAGGATGAACACAAGTCCGAAGAAAAGAAAGAAAAGGAGAAGGTGGGTGGAAACGGAGCTCCTACCTCTGCCCCTGTGCTGCCATCACCCGTCACGTCGCCTCTGACCATCACGCACAGCCCCAGCGTAGGCTCTGTCTCTAGTAGGAAAACGGCCACATTTAAGGCCCGTGTACCCAAGAAGAAATATACATATGAGCACTTTGCTAACAATGCGAGTCCTGTGACAAGCATTCCTACCTCTAGCACCGCACACACAGACAACAGTCACTGCTCTACGATCCACAAAATCAGCAATTGTGTGAATACAGCCAATAATAATTTCAAGAATAGCAACAATGTTAGTAATATCCTTAAAAAGGTTAATGTAAGCACCAATAGTACTATTAACACTGACACTAGTAATAGTGTTAGCAGCATGGCCAACAGTGACATTAATAGCAGTAATAATAGTCTTAATAGAAGTATCAATTGCTCAGGTAATCCGCCATTGCAAACTGTGTATAGTAAAGCTACAGAAGCAAATCATGTCGTCTCCATGGAGGACAGGGCGCTCAGGACAGCAGACTCTCAAGAAAAAGAATCTCAAGCTGGAGAGAATGACTCGGAGGGGCCTCCAAATTCACTTCGCTCCTCATCCACTGACACAGCAAGTGAGCACTCAGCAGATATGGACGTGATGGAGGCAACTGGACCAAGCCATAGTCAGAAGAGCCCCAACCATAATTCACACCATAAAAGGACCAGTTTTACACAGGGACTAGCTGATGCTCTGGCTAAAGGCATGAAAAACCAGAGAGTTCTGGCTCGCAAGAGTAACAGGAACATGGAGAAAGGTGTTGGGGCTACAGGGGAAGGAGGGTTTAATCAGAAAGACTTATGCCCCTTGTCCCCTGTGTTCAGACCTGGTGTGGTGCGAAGGGTCGTAGGAGGCTCTGTTGAAGTCCAGCTTGAAGGAGAGGGGACCCTTGTCAAATATCCATTCGATGGTGGAACCATGATGACATCATCAGGGACTGAGAGTGTTGTGGAGTTAGTTTTAGATGCCCCCCCGCCTGGTGTGGCACCCGTGGCCATCAGTACCAAAGTGTGTGTGCCCTTTGGTGGGGCAGAGGGTGGTCCTTTGCTGTACAGAGAAGGGATTGTCTCTCAGGTGGACCCCCACCCTGGTGTCTCATTTCCTTACCAGGTGCTTCTCAGTGAAGACAGAGAGACACTGGATGATGGAGTGGTGGGGCAGGGGGGAGATAAAAGCAAAGCTTTGACTGTGTGGGTTTCCCGTCAGAGCCTTAGACTGCTCACCCCTCCCTGGGATGTCGCACATTTGGATGGGGGGAGGGCAAGGGAGAGAGAATGGGAGAGGGAAAGGGAAGAAAGAGAGTGGCGGGAAGAACTGGAGGTAGAGCGAGAAGTCTGCCAATTAAGTATTGGGATGGGGGTACTGGGAGGGGGAGCAAGGTTGAGCCATGTTTTTTCAAATCAAGCAGTTGCAGCAGGACATTCCTTTGAAAATGTACATCCACTCCCCCATTCCAACACTGTTACTTCTAGTGACGTGGCCAGCACAGTCCACAGTTGCAGGGATAACTTCTCTGACAGAGAGAGACAGAAACAGCCAAAAACCACAGAGGAAGACGTTGAAGTATCTCATTTTAACATGGGCCTGGCGACAGAACCCAAGTCCAGTTTTGGGGCATCACAGCACAGGAACACAAAGTCCAGTAGCTACCCCAACTCTTCCCCACACCTCCCTGTCCTAAGGGGTTTGGGACCCCCACATTTCTCCACCCTAGCTAGTCCTCAGCCATCAACTTCCCCTGCCTTACTGGGGTCTGAAATGAACAACACCCCTTCAAGCCTACCTCCAACCAAGACCACTCCTTCCCAGACCCCGACTCCATTATCAGGTGGGGTGTCCTCGTCTACCTCTTCTCGCTCCAGGACTCCCCTCTCATTGGCACAACAAAAATACAAGAAGGGCGATGTGGTGTGCACCCCTAACGGTATCCGAAAGAAGTTTAACGGAAAGCAGTGGAGGAGGCTGTGCTCCAGGGAAGGTTGTATGAAAGAGTCTCAGCGCCGTGGCTACTGCTCCAGACACTTGTCCATGAGGACCAAAGAGATGGAGGCAGCTGGGGGAGAGCGGGGAGGGGGAGGAAGCAGCTCAGGGACAGTCACTCCTTCTGACCTGCGCGGACGAGCGAGCAGTGAGTTTGAATGGGATGACACATCGAGAGAGAGCAGCGAGACAAGTAGCAGAGGAGACTCCAGACCACGCCTCGTCCTCCCCCATGACCTGTCACGCTTTGACTTTGACGAGTGTGAGGCAGCCACCATGCTTGTGTCATTAGGGAGCTCCCGATCTGGCACCCCGTCGTTTTCGCCCATCTCGAACCAGTCCCCCTTCTCCCCTGCCCCCTCTCCCTCACCCTCCCCATTGTTTGGCTTTAGGCCGGCCAACTTTTCCCCCATTACCGCCTCCCCAGTCCTTCAGCACCGGAGACACAGGCAGTCCAGTGGTACAGGGGGAGCAGGGGGAGGGGGCAGTAAGGCAACAGCCCCAGCTGGAGGAGGAGAAAGAGAGAGACACGTCTCGGGCATCCAGCCTTCGTTCCACAGCAACCTGACGTTTACTGTCCCCATGAGCCCTAGTAAGAGAAAGTCAGAAGCCGCTCCTCCACCACCCCTCCCCTCACACCACCATGATTACACCCCCAAAACAGAGCTGGAGCAGGGGGACCTCAACAACTCATTTAGGGTGCTGTACCCTCACACAACAGCTTCACATTCCCACACACCAAACTTCTCGCGACCAAGAGGATTGACCACTCCTTCCTCAAGTAGGCCCCCATCCTCTACTGCTAGTTCCCCCCCACCTCTACTGATGTCTCCAACTCCTCCCTCGCCTCTCACTCCTGATAGGGGGCCTCGTCGGGTGGTCCCTGTATCCCAACAGGCTTTGCGGGATTCCCCTGTCATTGTGAGGAATCCGGAAGTCCCACTGGCAAAATTTACAGAGTGTCCCATAGGAAAAGGAGGGGTAGGAGGAGGTGAAAACCAGGGAGGGCTCGAACCTCCCCAATCTAAGGACATTGGTATAACCCCTTTCACTCCTCAAGCAGTTTGTGGCCTGCAGGTACCTGTCCCCATTAATGCCACTGCAGCCCCCGCCCCAAACGGCGCCGTCCTTCTGAGGAGCCCTGCCCCAACTTTGGTGTTCGTGTCCCCGACGCCGTCTTCTCTGCCGACCTCTGACACCCCCAGCGCCCCCCTGCAGGCCCTCTCTGTTACTGTCAGCACAACTGTAAGCACCCCTGCTTCAAGTACCACAGACAGCTGTGGGAAACAAGAAGAAGAAAACCGGGGGACAGGGTTTGAGGGTGAGGTCCAACAGCCAGTTCCCTGTCACCCCTCTCCAACCGCACTCCTGCCCCTAATCCTGCCAGTGGAAAGCCTACACCCGGTTCCCAGGAAGGACATCATCATGGGACGCCCTGGCACAGGTGAGAACTGCTGCAGATGTGTTGTTCAATCGTTAGTAACGTTTGAGAAAAGTCCTTTGAGATTATGGATGAACTACATTCTGTGTGTGTGTGTGTGTGTGTGTGTGTATTAAATTTTGAATTTGTTGCATCCTCAGAAATCCTTTCACTGTTCACTGTATAAATTGAACCACAATAAAAGCATGAAAACAGCAAAAATCTTAAGAGATTGTTGATCTAAAAGTATAGTTCAAGGCTGCACAATAGACAACGAATGTGTTAATGGCTGTTTGTTTCAGTGTGAAAGTTACATTACACAAATGTTCAAAAAGTATCATGAACACTTTCCAATAATATATAATACAATATAAAATCAGAGGACATCACTTTGCAATTTAGTATTTACAGAAGACGCATGATGTACGGTAAATATTTCAATTGTGTTCGATTTTTCCTGTTATTTAAATAGTACAATTTGTATTTTTATGGAAAACCTACCTTCGGGAGCCTAGTCATGGAAGCAGTTCCTGTAATGTTCCCAGTTGTGTAAACGCGAGAGTGAAGTGCTATTGCTCTCTGTGTTGTTACTACCATTTTATGATGTATTGAATTTTACTCGAGGATGTCCTATTTACACGTTAACAAACACCTTTAGTGTGAGGAGAATTTCACTTAGTCAGTAAAACTCCACACAACCTGAGAGAAGAGACAAGACAAGCACGTCGGTCGATAATGTGACGAGAGCAGTGTGTGAGTGACGTAAAATTGAAATAATGTGGAAAATTTGGACTCATTACGCATGCACGGACAAACACACACTGATATATTTACACACACTCGTACAGAGAAAGAAAAACAAAATAAGAGAGAAGTGGCCTTATGTTTTTTCTATATATATTTGTATTTGTTCCATTTATTTAAAATAGTAGTTGTTTCATTTTACACCCACTCATGATCAATGATTTTGAGAAAAAAAGTACAATATGCTTTGTATCTTTGTGTCTTGTACTAATAAGTAGTTATTGATGAACTGATAGCACCTTCAGTGTTAAAGCAGGTTACAGTCACATGAAGATGCTTTGACCTGTGTGTTCAATGTCCCGTAGAAGAAGGTCCAGTTAGTTAGTGAACATGCTGTTGCCCCCCACCGGCGTCTGCCATCCTCCTGTCCGTTGGTGACATTAAACTAAACGCTAAAGCTGGTCACATGGCCCAGATAAACCCTGGGACGGTACCTGTGATACATCGGGCCAAGAGAAGGCTTACTGGTGTCACAGTCTTTGACCAAATATTCACCACGCTCACTCAGATGTTAAAATGTTCTAACTACACCGTGAGGTTGGAATAATTCATGCCATTCTGGAAGAACAGAATCTTTTTTTTTTGGTCCAGAAAAGGAATTATGTTACATTACATATTATATTTAAGAGACATAAGCTATTTTAAAGACAGAATTACCTATGTTGTTGTCAAATTCCTGTTTCTTTGGGGGTGTTTAATTTCAGTTTAAAAGGGGGCACACAAGCTTGATACAAAATTATTTATGTGGATCTGTGTGTGTGTGTGTGTGTGTGTGTGTGTGTGTGGCAGAGAGGGAGAGAGACAGCAAAAGAGAGAGACTATGTATGCATGGTCACGCATGCCTCTGTGTTTTTCATGTTTTCTGGGGGACGAGGCAATGTGTTATACGGGATTATAGCTCTGACAATATTAGAGAGTCTCGTCATCAGATGTTAGAAACCATTGTAGGCAGAAACTTTGTGAAAGGGCGATAATCAGATGTACAATATACAGACGTGATGCAGTGCAATGGTGTGGATTGATCACAGAATGAAATTAGTGTGAAGACATGTTGTCAGTAACTGTTTCCCGCATTGAATCAGTGCTGCAAAAGAAATTAACATTTAAAGACAAACGCAAAGGTGGGTTTGACAGGTGTATGTAGGCCAGGGATGGACTGCTTCCAGCAACTTGCTTTTATGATATTGTGCTAGAGCCTAGATTAGAAAGAGAATGAGGAATGCCTCGGAGATGACGACAGCACACAGACAAAAAAAAAGAAAAAAAAAGAAAACAAGCCAGATAAAATAGGGAAAATACACAAAGAAGGTTTGTGTAAATACTCTTTACTATTTGAATCGGTCTGACCAACCTGGTTATTTTCACTTTATGCACTTGTGTGTTGTATTTGACTTCCTGACCCTTGTAACTGTTTCCTTCTTACTCACTATGAGCTTGTTTTCAGAGGGCTCTTGCTATTTGTATGTTCCTTGTTTGTTTGTTTACTAGTGATTCATGTAACTATATGGTGAAACAGGGTGTGGGCTGAATGCCTGGTCAGTTGTACTGAGGTGGGTTGATTCTAAAAGTGTGTGTGTGTGTAGGATACAAGCGGAGGCCATTATGTTAGAAGTTGCCGTGTGCTGTGTAGGTGTGTGACGATTTAGTTTCTTAAGTTCCGATGAGGGAATGTGGTTGTGTGTGTGTGTGTGTGTGTGTGTGTGTGTGAGTGTGTGCGTGTGTGAGTAAGTGTAGTAAAGTCCATCATTCATTATCAGCAGCTCAGTTCTATATGGACAAATAGTATCAGGATGTGTGATTCACTTCGGTATGTATGCGCTCCTCGTGGCGCAGACGTCCACGGGTGTGACAGAGAAGTGGACAGGAAAGGGAGCGCTGTCGTTTTGAGTGTATGGTCTCTCCTCAGATCCCCTTTTATGCAGCTGAAAGGACGCTGAATGAATGAATAGCGTCTCTTTGTGTGAGTGCATGCATGCTTGCCTATGTGCATGTGCATTTATTTTGCAGATCTTTGAATGAGGAACACACGTGGGTGCTTTCTGTAGAGTTAGAAAAGAGTGTGCAAGCTTATGCATATGGTCGACGCAGAGTGTGAACCGAGAAGGAAACTGTGAAACTGTGCGTGCAGTCACACGTTTGGGAGTTTTTCTTGTCAGTGTCTTAGTTGAAGAAATCTGACCAAACTACTCATCTGTGCCTGTTATATATAAATATATATGTATACATATAAATATACTGTGATAAGTGTAAAGAAAATGATTACTAATGAATACTTTTGTTCATTCCTTGGAGCAACTGGGAATTGTTCAGCAAAAACAAAATGGACTGGTAATCTAAACTTTGACACTTGTTTTTGAAGTATATTTACATATTTAATACGTGTATCTTTGTGCAGTATTGGTAAATATGTTTACATGCTGAGAAATATATTATCCAATTACATTTACACAAAAGGTGCATTTAATTAATGTGGTTGTTTTCATGTGAGGCGAAAACAATGAAACATTTACTTTTTTTGAAAAAAAATCAGAATTATCTCAGTTATCTTCAGTGATTGACACAGTGTATGTAAAAAGTGGTTGAGGAAATCAGATGTTTTCTTTTGTGTAAAATATACAAGCAAGCAATAAGATGAATTTATGTGTGTATGCTGCTGTGTTTGGGTCGGTTCTTTCATTAAATCCGTTAGTGAATGCAGTTACAGTGACAGAAATATTTTGACTGGCGGACAGATAGAACATTAATGTGTAAAATAATTTAGTGTTGCTCAGATTTAGTGCCTACCTATCTATATGATATGTGAGAAGAAAAGTGAAGATGAGTGATCAAAAATAAGTTGTCAGGAGTTCTTTTTTTTTTGGTGTCAGTATAATCCTGAGCATTCACATTGATTTTCTATCCCCCCCCAATCAACCTCACATGAATTAATCTCCTTAGCTGTCACACATAATAAAGAAGCTCTTTATGCGTAAATGCTTTACGGTCACAGGTGCAGTGGGGAGTCAGTAAATATAAATGTCTTAAAACGCTCACTTCATGTAGAACAGTTTGCGACAAGGAGATGGATGAGAGCGTTTTGTTTTTTTTAATCCTATCTCATGTGCATTGCATGCAGTGTGTGTGTGAAACGAGTTATCAAGCGTCAATCATTCAGTACCGGATGTGATGTCTGAGCAGGCGTCTGTTGCCATGGCAACAAAGCAAGCATCACATTCATGTAACCAGTGCATAACACAGAATATTCATAAATAAACATTAAACAGAAGCCTGTGTGTGTGTGTGTGTGTGTGTGTGTGTGTGTGTGTGTGTGTGTGTGTGTGTGTGTGTGTGTGTGTGTGTGTGTGTGTGTGTGTGTGTGTGTGTGTGTGTGTGTGTGTGTGTGTGTGTGTGTGTGTGTGTGTGTGTGTGTGCGTGCGCACGTGCGTGCGGCACATGTGTGCCACTTCCCACAGTTGGAGGTGGAACCTTAGAAAACTCACATGTGTTAATGCAACAATATGATTGGTTGATCATTCTCATTCTGCCTTCAACTAAAACCAAAAGACACAGTTGTTTTTAAGTTATTCATTATTCAACACCTGAGGTTTAACAGGCCAAACATCAACTCCAGACTCATATTTATAACAGTGCTTCCACACTAAATAGTTGAACTGAAACTGTAACACCACTGCTGCAACACTATGACAGGAATATTATTCATTGGAACTTTATCATCCTAAATATTCTTCATTTAACACTAGAAATCTAAACTTTGCTGTTGATATTAGGATATTTCACAATGACCGGCACGTCACGTCCCTGTGTATTTTTATGCGTGCATGACGGCTTGTCTCGGCCTCCCAGTCTCATGCACATGCAGTTTGTGCAACACTGAATAAACATGTCATACTCCCTCAAGTACACATGAGTACACTTTTTGCAGCGCTATTTTACACTTGGAATGTCGTTTTCTGTGCCTTTCACGTCCTCGCAGCCTCCCCCTCTGTCACTTTGTTTATTGTTTTTGCTAAAAAATTATGACACATTCGTTTTAACCCCTTACGCCAATCGCATTGCAGTAGCATCGCCTCCCCTCCTTTCCACTTTGCTCTCCTCATCCTGGTCTACCCGGATACGGATACCCGGGAATAACATCCCCACTCCCTCCCGCCCCTGTTTTACGTAATGCTTAAAGCCCTGCATATCCTCCCTGGCCCTGGCAACAACCACATCTGGATCACACAGCCATCTAGACTGGTACCAAAGCACATGTGAAGCCCTCAAGACTTATCACAAAAGTCATTTGCGAGAATCATCCTAAATCCTATTGGGTGACACACAGTGGTGGGAGATTCTCAGAATACACAGATGGGTTTCCTCTGAGAGAGGTGCTCCAACACTTGGACTGTCTGCAGTAAAGTTAGAACAATATCCTCGTGTTTTTGTGTTCCTACTTCTGCGTCTATGTTAAACTCCAATGCATTATTGACAGTTTAACCTATTTTTTCTTACATTTCCGATCTTTGAAGTAAGAGGAGGCTGTATGTTTTTGTAGCAAGAAATGTCTTTTCTCTTCATCATCCCACTCTCCCACTCTTTTCTCCGCTTTCCTTGCCTGACTTGCTCCTCACCAGTCTTTTCACAGCGTTGCTGTTGCTGCGCCGCTGATGGCGATGTATCTGTGGGCGAGTAGTGCCCCCAGATGGCTAAACTCAAACATTACAACTTCCAAACACGACATATGGATCAGGGTCTCGTACCTCTGGATTGAAGTTTTTGTGTTATGTATTCTCATCTGCTACTGTTGGGAGGAGAACATGGATCTAAAGAGAATATCTTCCTTATAAAAGGCTCCACAGTCACTCCCCGAATGTCCATTAGTCCATTAGGTCCATTAGTCTGCATGCATCAGTTTGATATGTGATAGGTGGTGACGGTCAGTGGCAGACTGTTGACCACCGGCAACACAGGGACTTGTGCCCAACATAGCTGTTGCTATGGTAACTGCAAAGGACGGATGCACTGAGTTATAATTGGACGGCGCAAACGGTGGGTTGTGGGAGGGAGAGACACTCGGGTAGAAGATGATTTAAGAGATGAGAGGGGTGGGATTGGAGGGTGAGCAAGGGTGGTGCACCGCCTGCACAGTGCCAGTGTACGTGAGGAGGAGGAGAGAAGGTTCCTGTCGCGAGGTCACATGGTGTTTGACAGATAATTGGGGGGTAGAGACGTGCATAGAGACGCCCATTACAAGTCTGATGTCTCTGAGAGGAGACAGCCAATGAAAGCTGCTCAACACCTACACAGATACTGCACAGCAGCAGGGGGAGACAGTTAAGAGGGATTTCTATTTTTTGACTCCTTCTGTCTTACCCCGACCAATGTCCACCTCTCATCTCCACTACACTGGACTGAGTTCTACAGCTTGCTAGTTCCAAACCAACTCAACAAAGTTTTACTCAAGGACCTTTGGAGTGTTTTATTGCCTCAAGTCCATACACATATCATCACCCAATTTATGCTTTATTTTAAACACAGAAAACACCCATCTTGGAGTGGCGCTTTCATGTCTAACGAGCAAATACACCTGTCTAAAATGGGATTTTTGCCCCGAAAAAAATGTGATTGAGAAATTATGCCGAAGTAGATATTGAAAAATACATTAACCAGAAAATAAGAAACACAGTGGTGAGATAGTATAAACGCTCACAACGGTGTAGGGCCTCTGCGTAGGGCCCACATCAGTTCAACACAGAAACATAAACAGGACTTTAACCTAATTGCCTAAGTCAGCTCTTCATGATGATTTGGTTCCGTTTTGCCTGTTTTCTGAGAACCTTGAAAATGACAACGGCCCTTATTTTTAGACAGTGATGATATTCAGGTTTATGGAGGAGGCTGTTGCTCTGTGAATAATCGGTCAGATGCTGTTCTTCATCCCTTACGGCATTTGTAATGTTGCGGTTGTGGCGGTTATAACCCCCCTGAGCAGCCACAGTAAACCCTTCATCTCCATGCCAGCCCTCTCTCACCCTGTCCAGCATACTGCTCACTGGATTGACTTGTTACAGCTCAATTGTTAATGCCCATAAATTTAACCCTTTCTGCAATGCACGAAAAAGTAATCCTAGATTCTTTTATGAAGCAGGATGCTTTGCTGATGCTCATGGCTTGAGACGATAAATGGGAGTTGAATCGCATATTAAACAAGAGCTTTACCACATTATAAGTATGCCCCATTTTTGGAGGGTTAGTTTGTTTTCCAGTCACTTTCTTGCATTCCTTCAAGAGATTTATTCAAGACTGAGACGGAACTTTTTAACCCCCTCCCAGTATTGTTTTTGTTGGATGGGTTGTTGAGTTAAGCCGACAAACCAATACAGACTGTTCTTGCCTCTAGACATATTCTGTTATCTTTTAATACTTTACCCTTTGTCTGTGCTTCACACCCTTCCTCCATTTGAGGGAACTTCAGTTTTCACGTTTTCTCTCCACCAGCCTTCCCCCTCCCCTTCCTCCATCCCTCCCTCAGAGTTCCTCCTGCTGAAAACGACTCTCGGAGTCTAATTTTACCCTCTGGTCTCATCCACTCACAGCCTGATCCACCCATTTTGCCACTCTTTCCAACCAACCGTACTGTCCCGTTTCTGATTCTCTTGCTCTCATTTTCTTTCCCTCTCTGACTCTCTGTCTATGACTCCCCTTACGAATGTTGCATCAGAACGTTTCAAATTCCGCAGATTTGCATGATGAGGAGATGTTAGAACTGTTTTGGGATTTGAAAGGCTTATTACAAATTAGGCCGCTTGCCCTCTTGAGTAATGATGGTAAATTCACAGTTGTTGCAGGATTGCATAAACCTACATACCATGCCACAGTGACTATGGGTGGTCATGTGGATTGTCATCTTGACCCCTGAGCTCTCATCTACATCCCTGCCTGCACAGATAGACGCAGCGTGGCATGCAGACTGTGGAAAGCCCACTAGCACCTCCCTCCATCGGATGGTCTTTATGGATACTAGCTGGAGCGCAGCAATGCCAGGTGGGCGGGATCGTGTTGAATTTACTGTAAGGTCATTGGTTGGCCTACATCTGAGTGTCGGCGTTTGATTCACCCTTTCGCACGTCAGACAAGGTTTACTACGAACTCTGCGCCAATGATACGAGCCTGGGGCGGGTGAATAGAAAGTAACGCGTAAACCCTCGCCATTATTGGATCGACAGCGACTGTTTTGTTACAAGACGAAGCGAAATTCCGTGTGTTGTACGGCCTGAGAGATAGACTTGAAAAAGCAATTCGGTAAATTGGGTGAGCCTGGCAGATGCGCGTGAAGCCGTGTGAAATTTGCATATGACTGGCATTCCAGTGCACACGTTGACCAATCAGCATCAGCGGCGGGCAGACGACAGGGGGCTGCTGCAGCCAATCGACGAATCGGATATAGAAAGAGGGGCGGGACCAGGCTGGGCGAGGTTGACAGGACGAGAAGGGGAGGGGGGCGAGTACGGGGGAGGAGGGCAAGGCAAGGCAAGGCAAGCAAAGCAGCCTAGTTTACAACAAGAGGAAGAGGGAGGGAAAGAGAAAGAAAGGGCCAAGGCTTACGAGATTGAGAACGATACAAAAATAGGGGAGTTAACTCGAGCGGGGAAGAGGAACGGAGCGACAGGAGGACTTTTCTGGAACGAAACAACTCTAGTGACGCCAAGTATTCGCCGAAGTGGACGATGTGTGCGCGGATGTCGTCCGCAAGAAGTGGCTAGCTAACCTGCTGTGGTCGGTGCTCACTGACGGCTTCCTCTCAACGCTGCTTCGAAAGACCCCCCCACACACACACACACCACCACCACTACCCCCCGTTCGGGATCTGGTTCTGTAGTCGGGCATCTTCGACTCGTTTGCTCCGCTATGAGCTTCACCCGCGGGAAGGAGGGGAAGCTAACACACACCAACTGCGATCCATCCTTGTTCTCTCTCCCTCTCTCTGCCGACCGGAGCCGTGCAGGTCGCTTTATCACTGGGTTATAGCCTCATCGGTAGTTGGCAAATGTCAGGTTTGTGCCCAGATTGGAAAGGATCTGGTGAATTGGACTGTACAGAGATGAGCTATGCACTGAGCTAGCGAGCAGACTGCTCTCCTGGTGATCAAACTGATGGACAGAGGTGCTGCGAGCAGTGTGTGATTAATGAATGCACCAGAGTTATAGCCAACATCTGTCTGACGTAGTAAACAGGGAGAAAATCATGCTAGTGGTCCCTTTTCTGTGCGATTGTGTCAGGTGTGCTTGAAACTGCCGTGGTTCAGACAGGTGCATAGTGCGGTTTTTAGGGGCTAGCTATGGGGAAAGTAGTGAGTGCTTCGTGTTCTGCGCCTGTCGAGCTATCCACATTCGGTCATTTCCGCAGCCCGAGTGGGATTATGTGTTTGTAGCTGAGATATGAGAACAATTGCGATTCTTTTACCTCCGTGGGTGCACGACCAGGGGCGTTCCCGAGAGGTCGGTCCAGTCCGGGGCAGTGCACTTCATGCTCCGGTTGCTACTCGAGGCAGCTAAATAATCGAACCTGCTATTTAATACGCAATGACGCGAGAATCGAAAGGCTGAGGTAACATTTGTGTAAGTCAGTGCATAGTCTGGCTGCTCCTCCAAGTTAGCTCGCTTCGCCCCAGTTTGCCTGTTGCGACATTCTTGATTAATACAGCCTCCTCCCCCAACAACCAGTTTTTTTTTGGTTACATGTGCTTCTAAACAACCGCCGAGCCCACACGTCGGCAGTCGAACCGTAGCGGCGCGCATTAGGCTCTGTCATGGCCCGGGAACGCTGCGCAGTTTCCGGGTGGGTGTTGTAATCCAGGCCGCGGATGGACCCGAGGCCTTGTTAACCCTTTCGCGTCCGAGCTGCTGCAGTAATGTAAACAAACTGGGAGAGCGAGGGTATCGGGGGTAATTAGACCAAAAGCAAAAGGGACCTTTCCTTCGACTACATCCATCCTGTCGGTGTCTCGTTTGTGGGCCGATTCATTCTCACAGCTCTAACTTGTATGATTTCCATTGCAATCGATTATAGTCCATTTTCCCACTGATGTTTGTTTTTTTCGGTATGCGTTATCAGGTTGCGGCATTCTGTGATACGGAGAGATGGACACCCGTGTTGTATTTATGCTCACTTTGGAATTCCAAGCAATCTGTTTGCCACATGCGAAAGTCCTCAGGATGTGGGAAACGATGCAGTAATTGTTGTGAATGCTGACTACAACCTGTAGGGATGAAACGAATGCAGGCTGCTTTGAGCCCCAGCCGTCATCTGTGAGCCTCTCAGCAATATCAGCTCAAGATTTTGGACTCCATATGTTTCCAATCCTGGATTTCTGCCTGTGGTTGGAGTGAGACTTTAAAAAGGACACATCACTATTCTTTTTGGGAGACGCCATAAAGGATTTAAAGCAACAATGTTCTCATCAGAGAATCCTCAATATCTTCGCCAAGGATTAAGCATGTTTGGTTAGTCCATGTCAGATTCTCTCAGAAGTATTGTTTTCACCATATTTGTAGACATCCAGCATTATTTCATCAGTTTGCAATTAAGTTTTAGTATGATGAAATCTGTCATCTAAACATTTGTGTTGCTTTCAGTGCAGCGTCCCTAGTATGACACATTTTGAAAAACGGATATACAAATCACCGAATACATTCAGCCCCTTATTTATGTCCGATGGTTCAGAGTGTACCAGCTCTTTTGCTTCATCCATCTTGTGTTGAGAACACAGAGTGCTTCTCTACATCTGCTGTTGTTGAAGTGATTTAACCAGTTGAGTAACTACAAGTTTGCTGTGTTGTCATACTGTTATTCTTAGTATTCCTCGGACAATCTGGTCCTAAATCATTTTTATGTCAAATATTTTATTGGATATGAAGCTGTATGGTCACGCCGGAAGCTAGTTTTAATTCAGACAGTGTTTCACAAACTCCCTGATCCTAATAAGGAAATTACAATCGTTTTGATTACAATCAAAACGTATCTGCTGTATTAAATCTAATTTCTGAGTAGGGTAGATATCATTATAGATATCAGATATTACTGTGCTGGAAATTGTAAATGTTTTTTTTCTTCTTCTTCTTCTTCTTCTGCAGTGTGGACCAATGTTGAGCCTCGGTCTGTTCCAGTCTTCCCCTGGCATTCGCTGGTCCCTTTCCTGGCACCCACCCAGTCAGATGCTCCCTCTCAGCCAGGAGAGGGCCAGCACCCAGTCAACCACCCCCACACAGCCAGTCTGAAGTCAGGTGCTTAACTGACCTAATGGCTATGCAATGGCTGAAAGTGTGTTATGAACATTTGTTGCTGTCTTTGCTTATGTAATATTGCTTGGGTACTAATACATCATCTCAATCGCTTGACCCTCAACAAGTATGCATCTCTTGTTTTTCCTCAGATTGCCCTGTGGTGGCAGCGCCGCCTCCTGAGCCTGCAGAGGCACCTCACACAGTAGAGCGAGGTCCCCCGTCCCGGCTTCCCCCCTCCACTGAAGAGACTGACAAGGAGAAAGGAGATGCGGAGAGGGAGAGGCCTGACAGTGAGACTGAGAGTGATGTCGATGACCCGTACGTGTACACTTCTTGTTTAACAGTCATTGCTAATGAGAAGATATACACTGCGCCAATACCTTTGTTCCTTATTGTTCCAGCATAGAAGTGGTTATGCGTTTGTTCTAGTCAGCCCATGCAGTGATTCTCTGTGTGCTTGTGTGTACCCACACATACACTAAGTGAGTGTGATATTTTCTGTATCTTTGCGCTAATTTGGGCAGAATAGCACAACGCCAGAACAAAGCAGGTGGGAACAAAAGCATTCCATCTCTGGGCTCTATCACTATATGAAAGGCAGTGGCCTAGGCTGTCAGCCATCGAAATGAATGAAGTATCTGCTAAATCTGCTCACTTACCTCTTGGGAGATGAACCACTTGTACTCTTTCTACACCTGATCGACTTGCAGCTGTGAGGTGAAAATGTTCCGTAAAATGAGACATTATCCAGTTTAAAAACATTACAGATTGGAAAGGAAATGAGCTGTTGTCTTCCTAAAAATAAGGCATCTAATAAAGATTTAATTTGATAAAAAAGAGGTCTGTTTTTGTCTCTTCCTAGCTTTCTCCCAGGAGTCGTACCAGAGCCGCCTCTCTCTACATCGCCAGTAAAACGGCGTACTCAGTCCCTCAGTGCACTGCCCAAAGACGGAGACAAGAGCAGCCCTGGAAAGGTATTCTTCTCACTACTGCATCAAAACGCTCCATGCCCTATTTACTAAACTATGCAACCTAATATATCCCTCTTGTCCGTGTTGCCCAGAGGGAAAAGGACCACATACGGCGACCAATGAATGCATTTATGATTTTTAGCAAACGTCATCGAGCTTTGGTGCACCAGCGGCACCCAAACCAGGACAACAGGACAGTTAGTAAAATTCTTGGAGAGTGGTGGTATGCCCTGGGACCAAAGGAGAAACAAAAGTACCATGATTTGGCCTTTCAGGTACATACACACACCTCAACGTGTCATTGACAAACCGCTGTGAATCTGACCCGTTTGCTCTACTCTTAAAGGATAATGACAAATGCTTTTCTTTTTTAAATGAAACTGTTTTTTTGTGTCCCCAGGTAAAGGAGGCCCACTTTAAGGCCCACCCAGACTGGAAGTGGTGCAACAAAGACAGGAAGAAGTCTAGCTCTGAAGGTCGCGGAGTCCCAGGGGGCAAAGACATCAGAGAGAGGAGCATGTCTGAGTCCACAGGTTGTTCTCACTGCACTCTCACCTGACCTCACCTTGAACTCTCACCTTGTGTTGTCATGTTCTTTCCGTCTTCGGTACTTATTCCAATCCACGTTTTGCCTCTCACAGAGCCCCATTCTGTGGAGATGAAGGGCGTTGGCCCGGGTCTGGTGGGTGTCTCAGAGAGGAGTACGGGAGAAGGTCATGTGGGTCAGCTTATCCGTCCCCGAGCCTTCTCTCAAAGCGCCATGCACAACCTGGAGCGGAGTGACAGGGGGAACACACAGGCGCTGGCAGAACTGGCACAGGTAGTAGATCATAACCCAACAAAATACCAGCCTGCTTGGCAAGGCTTAGAAAGAAATAGGATGTAAAAGTCACTGCTAAAGGCATAATAGAGCTGAAACATTGAAAACAGATGAAACAGTAAGAGCAGTTTTGATATACGCTATTTTATGTCCTTCTTTTAGATGTGTGGGGACGGTGGCAGCCAGTTTTCAAGCCACGCACCACCCCTGTCTCAGTCCCAGCGGGGGGTCAGCGAAGACATGACGAGTGACGAGGAGCGCATGGTCATCTGCGAGGAGGAGGGCGATGACGATGTCATTGGTAAGACATGAGAACTTCTTCACACAAGAAGCCATGTTGGATCGGAGGTACTCATGTGTACCACATCAGGCCTCACTGCTGAGTAACAAACACTATGTATAGACAGCCCTGTTTGTTTTAACCCTTTAACTCCGACCATGTCCCCAGTGCTACATTCCTGCTAGATTACATGACTATCTGCGACCAGCGGTTACTGTAAGCTGAGAAGCTTCCTCTATCTGGTGTGAACGAGTGCAACTTTTCAGCTTTAAGTACCCGTTTTCTGCCAGTAGTCGTGTAATTACGGTAGTCCAATGTATGCTAGCATTAATGCATCGGTTTACTGTCGGTGTAAAAGTGTTAAACGCAGACATGATGTGACAGCTGTCAGACTTTATACCAGTGTTAACTCTGAAGAGGCTGCGCTGTCACTTGTGTCATGTCACCTTGACACAGACTTATACATTGCTTTGAATGTCAAGTGTAGCTGTAGTGTATTTTTCCTTTCCAGAGGACCCTTATCCTAGCAGTTCCATAGATCTCAAATGTAAGGAGCGGGTGGCTGACAGCGACAGTGAGAAAGGCTCTGGAGATGAAAGTGATCAGAAGGTAACTGTCCTCAGGAGTTACTGTTCCTGTGAGGGTTTTTTCATCACATTCACACACACACAACGTATTATGTCTATATTTTTCTCCAAATTGGTTCCTGTGTCTTGTCCTTTCAGAGAGTTTTTGCTCCAGTCATCTGCTCCTCTGCATCATCATCGTCCTCACATCCCCCTCCTCATGGCAGGAGTGTCTCCTTGTCATCTTACCCCACCAGCAAGCGTTTTGAAGAGGGCCGATCAGGCGGGGGAGGGTTTTTAGACCACAGGAGGAAGGGAGGAGGGGAAGGAGATAAGAAAGAAACATTTGAGAGTGAAGGAGGAGGAGGAGTGCAAAGCCTTTCTTTCTCCATCTCGTCTGGCCAGTCCGTTATCTCCAGCCCTCCCTCTGGAGGACCTCCGTCCTCTTCAGTGGGCTCCCTGGGAGCCAACCCGCTCGTGGGCATTGGCACTGTGAGGGTGGCCTCCACGGTGCTGACCAACGTCATGCGTCCGGTGATCAGCACACCTCTTCCCATCGCTAGCAAGCCCAGAGACGGAGGCCCAGCATCCAGCCCGCACCCACCAGAGAGGAAGTGTGTGACTTCCCAGCCGCAGCTTGTGATTGGCTCGGGAGCAGGAGGTGGGCAGGCAGGCACGGGGGGTGGGTACTACTCCTCACCATCATCCAATCCTGTTGGGGTTGGCCCAGGTGGAGTTGTGACTAACTTGGTGTTAGGAGGGGCTCTCTCTGCCCAGCCCACTGTGCAGCTCCTCCCCCCATCCCCTCAGCCCCCGCCCTCCCAACAGCAGGCCCTCTCCTCCGCCGCCGTTTCAGCACCACATAGTCAAACCAACGGGCCCTTGCCTCTGTCTCTGCCCCTGCTTCAGCCCCAGTTTCTCCCCACCGCTTCCCTAGCACACCCTGGGGGTAAGGCCATCACACAAGTTCAGTATATTCTGCCCACCCTTCCTGCCAGCAACAATCCCAAGAGTCCACCTCAGCAGCTCAGCCAGCCAACCAGTATCTTCAACCTGCCCACAGCTCCACCCACACATGTGTCCTTGGCCAATGGAAAGCAGCATGGTTCAAGTTCATTGACAGGATATACAAGCAGTCCAGCAGTGGGGGTGGTTAGCCCAGGAACCAGAGGTGAGGGATGAGGAGATACAGCTGACGTTCTCTGAGAGATCCCTATAATATGTGAAATAAAAAAAATGTTTCTGCTTTGGCTCAGTGCAAACTCAGTCCCCGGTGCTGCAGGGTAAAATGATTGTTCCCATGGCAACAGTACGGACTGCACCAGCCCCTGCCCAGCAGTTTCCCATAGTGACCTCACCTCTTCCTGTCCAGAACGGTGCTCAGCCAGGCAGCAAGGTTAGGGAACAATTTACTGTACTGCCTAAAGCTGGTCATTGATTGATTTGTGTTGAACTTTCATCATGGCGTCCCACCTTCTTGTACTAAGATCCTCCAGATAGCCCCCATGCCTGTGGTCCAGTCCCAGCTGCCTCAGGGAGGAGCAGTCCACCCTGCCAGCACATTCCCTGTAACGGTGGCAACAGCGGCTGTTGTGGCTCCAGGCTCAGCTCCCTCGCAGGCTGTGCTGCTACCACCGGCACCTACCAGGTACCACGTTCCTCATAGGTTTCAGTCAGAGAATGGACAGGAGTCCTCCTCCTTAAAACATCCGCTGAGCTGCACCGAAAGAGCTGTCCTCCTTATCCCATCCGCCAAACGTGTTCTCACGCTGACACAGCAGCGTCAGTGGCGCATTTATGGGTTCAGTGTCTTGCTCAAGGACACGATGGCATAGGTTCCGGGGAGGCGGGATTTGAACCGGGAGCCTTCAGGTAACTGGACAACCCGCTCTGCCAATAAACTAAATAGTCACCATAGTTGCAGGAATTATTCCTTTTTCTCACATTGTCTTTTGAACTCATGGTGGCCACGGTGCCTCCAAGTAAAAATAGATTTTCCACTGTCATTTATCTACCAGTCGTATTTGACCACCGGCCACATGGAGCATTCATTAAGATCGGTCTATTCGTAAAAGCTCTAAGCCATGACATGACTTGAACAGACACACAAAGCACATTAGTGCGGACTGGACATCTGAAAAGGTCTTTAAGTAAATTATGTGCTATAGAAGCTCGGCAAGCAGTCACCCCTTTCTGAACACACTCCAGCCTCACCCATGCGAGCCGAGGCTGCCGTTGATCTCAGTCGTGATCCCGTCTTTGTCGCTTGCACTCTGCTCAATAGCTGCTCTTACATGAGGCATATATTTGTGCTTCTTTTGAATGTATGAAATTGTAACAAATTGTATGAAATTGCTCTATCAACCATCGTCCCTGAAACTAGCACACATCATTTCACCGAAAGACATAACCATAGAGCCACGGGGGGCAGTGTGCACAAAGAATGAAGCAATCAGAATTACGTGAAAAGTGCCACTTAACAGAAAGTCGGTGTGTTCAGTCCCAATAAAATGTCCTATTGGGCCACTTCAAGTGTTCTTCTTAAACAAGACAGATTTGTCCATCTACGCTCTGACTTTGGTTGTTGGTGGAATAGAAAAGCTCCACATCACAGCAAGATCTGAGATCCTGAAGCTCTTTGCACATTGCCAGTCAACAGGTGTTACTGTCAAGTTAGGCACCAATGGCACTGGATTGGAGCTAAATGTAGCATAAATCAGGAAGTTGTATTGTTTCTGACTTTAGAGCGTCGTGGGGAGACAATGCCTACCACAAAACCTGCAGCAGGGGTGCCGCTGTGGCAGAGCAGCTCTATTCTGGATGCGTTAGTCATGCTGCTGGTGGCCCGAGCTGCCTCTGCCTTCCACCCCCACACTACCTCTCAGCACATCGCACTAGTCATCCAGTGCTGCTCGCTGTGATGTACACTCACCCTCTGAACCCCACTGCAGCACTCCTGTCTTTGTCTTTCCTTCTGATCATGTGTTTGCTCACTTCCTTCTTGTTCTTTCTCATTCCCCTTAAACACCTTGTGACACTGCTGTTACGAATCCGTTCACATTTACTCAACAGAATGTCACCGTCGTCTGTCTTTCTGCCTCCTTTTTCTAAATGTTCCCCACCTCCAATTACCTCTGTGGTGTCCCTCCCTCACATCCAGGATCACCTATGTCCAGTCCACCCCAGGGGTCCCATCCTCTCTGCCTCTGGTCTCCACCACAACAGCCTCCTCCCCCACCCAGCAAGCTCTGCCAGTGCCTGGATCTGCATATGTTCCATCTCCCCTAGCAACGCTCGGCTTCACAACCATCACACCTCCTGGACAGACCCTGGTTCAACCCCTGATTACAGGTGAGTGCCATGAAGAGATGTACTGTATGTACAGCCTGTGTCAGCCATCTGCTGTGATTATCATCACCAATAGACCGTTAATGCCCTATTTATGCTTCTGCGTTGAACTGACGCGGACCCTACGCCGTACCCCACACAGAGGCGCTACACCGTTATGAGCGTTTTTACTTCTGCGTCTGTCTGTGTAACTCTGTGTTGAATCTCGCCACCGTGTTTTGTTTTTATCCAACTGTCAGAGTGAAAGTGAGCGGATCGTTTTACTGCGCTAACTCTTGACAAGATTGCCATCATTTTTCGTTCACTTTTTTCTGTGAAAAGTCAAAGCTGTTCCAAGACGGTTCAAATGATAGCGACTGAATCAGAGCGGATCTTGTTAACACAGCAACTCCAACGAGGTTGGCATCATTTTTCGCTCACTTAGTTTCAAAAAACTGTCTTGGCGAACACAGAATCGCCGCTCCAAGATTGGGGAAGTCACGTGATCAATCACAGTTGGTGCAGACCCTTTGCTGTACAGAACCTTAAAGTGGGCTGAACACGTTCATTCACATGTATGTTTCCTTCCAGGTCAGCCTTCGCTCCTCGCCACAGCTCAGTCTCCACAGACGTCCAACTCAGCGGCTCCCTCCGGCACCGGGGGCCAGATAGTCACCGCTGTCTACCCTCCAGCACCTAATGTGACCATGGCGACAGGGGTTGTCTCCATGACAACAGTACCCCCCAGCATGGTCTACTCAGTCTCCAGCACCTCTAGCTCGTCCGCCCACAAACACACCGCGACCCCCGGCACCATCACGCATCCACATCTGCATGTAGACAGACAGAGCGACAGGCACCAGCCTGCCGACAGACCCGCAGACAGACACGCTGACAGACCGGCTGAGCGGCACACGGACCTGCTGATGCTCTCGGACAGACCGTTTGAGAGGCAGATGCAGTCGTCCAGCAGTAGCAGCTCAGTGGCGCCTCCCAGTGGCTCAGCTGTGTCTGCCAAACCCTGCAGTCCACCTCAAATCCAAACACCTGGTACGGCTGAGCTTGTTCTCCTCTCACCCCGGGTTCACACTGGAGGTGTCCGCGTGCGTGATCGTGGTCATTCTCGTCAGTCAGTTTGGTGTGACATGTGTAGGGAACAGAGACCCCATTGTCGTCATAGTTTCATATGGTTAAAAAAAAAAAAAAGTGGAGGGTACATTTCCCCTCTGACCCCCCAAAAATCGACGGCGTGACCTTTGCAGCTGCCCTGCTAAGATTGCGGTTGGCAATTTCCACAGAGCCGCTTGCTCAGACCGAAAGTTACACACAGTACAGCTTGTCTAAAATAAAGCACCGATCAACACATGGATGTATCGATGAAGAACATCAAACAGGAGTCAGGACTCTCTCCCGCTTGTTGTTCTTTCTATACACACAGATTGTTGTGATTCTCACACTATTACATAGTCTCTTGGTGCTTTTCAGGGTGCGATTTGAGATCGCGGGCGCAGACGCTTCCAGTGTAAAGCCGGGCTCATAACATCTTCACACTACGGTATATAATACTGTTTTTCTATTGTCATCTATTGCAGCCACACCTGGTACACCGAAACTAACCCAGCTGCAAGTCAGGACCCCTCAGAAAGTGAAGGCGACAGTGGCAAACATCCCTGTGGGCAGCTATGACGGAGGAGGTCGAGGAAAAGAGAGGGAGAGGGAGAAGGAGCGAGAGCGGGACGTTCCAGCCAACAGTCATTTTTCCTTTGAGCCTGACGCAACAGAGAAGACTGCGTCGCCGTCAGCGCATTGTGCCGAGGAGCCGCCATCCTCTGACAGACCCCTAGAGGGCTCCAGTGCATCAGATTCCGCTGACGCTCGGACCAGGGAAATCACCAAAGAGGTGAGAGGAGCGTTACTGACTAGCTAATGGCTCTTTCCCACTCCTCCATTCCGGTTTGGTTCCATTCAGGAACTCTTCCAGTATAATTCAGTTTGTCTTTGACGTGGGTGCTGACGTCACGGCGCCGGCTGCTCCAAACTGCTACGGCAGGGTTTTATACGGGGACACAAACACATAAACAACGTGCAACAAAGAGTAGATTGTGAAGTTGCTGCAGTTTGTGCAGGTTCCGTGTTGTGGAGAAGCCCCATAAAACAATACCTGCTTTGTGTTTTGATGAAAAGGCTGGATGGAAAGAATCCCTCCCCTCGTCTCCTCTACCACCTCCATCAGCCACCGAGCCCCCGTTACCTCCCCCGCAGACCGACAAAGATTGTCCCACACCCAAGAAGGTCAAAGCCCGCCCCCCGCCGCTGAAGAAGACCTTTGACTCGGTGGACAAGTGAGTTAATACGTCGTCGTCGCTCAGTGGAGCGCAGCGCGCCGGTGAACATTGTGTATACACCGTACGTTGTGTGTGTGTGTGTGTGGGGCGTGTTGGTCGGGCAGGGTGTTGTCAGAAGTGTATTTCGAGGAGCGCTTTGCTGAGCTGCCCGAGTTCCGGCCGGAGGAGGTGCTGCCCTCACCCACCCTGCAGAGTCTGGCCACGTCGCCGCGCGCCATTCTGGGCAGCTATCGCCGCAAGAGGAAGAACTCCACAGGTGTCATTGCATTCTTGTATGAACGTGTGACAACGTTCTGGCACAGATGTATCATGTTTATCTGCTGCAGACGGTTCTTGTTCATCACATCATTGTATCAATTCTGTCATGCGGCCAGATCTGGACTCGGCCACCGACGATCAAGTTTCTCCGAAGAGGAAGAGTCGCCGGCGCTCGAGCTGCAGCTCTGAGCCCAACACGCCTAAGAGCGCCGCCAAGTGTGAGGGAGACATCTTCACCTTCGACAGAGCAGGTAACGGGGGGAGGAGTGTGGACAGACACGGACGTTTAAAGTGACGGCCGCTCCCGTCAGCGAGGACATTGAACGTGGCTCCACGTGTCCGTCTCTGTCCCAGGCACTGACGGTGAAGACATCCTGGCCGAACTGGAGTTTGACAAAGTGCCGTACTCGTCCCTGAGACGGACACTGGACCAGAGGAGAGCGCTGGTCATGCAGCTGTTCCAGGAGCAGGGCTTCTTTCCCTCAGGTCAGAAACATTAAACACACACACACACACACTACATCAATGTGATGGTTGCTCTGTTGCCATGCCAACAGTTTGCCACGCAGACATCCTGTCCAGTGCTGGTCGTCACTGCGTTTCATGCTTTGATAGAGATCGTCTCATCCTTCCCCTCCAAAGTTCTCTCGTGTCATGGTTCTAGGAGGTTCTCTCATGTTGCGTAACGTGTTCACAAATCACGGGCTCTCCCGTCACGGGTTGTCTCGGGGCGACGGGGGGGGTGTATCGGTGTATGATGTGAGAATTGTCTCTGCAGTGGCTGAAAATGTCCTGGGACAGAGCAGGAACCTGCATGACGCAGATGGACCAGCGGGAGGTGGACCGCTCAGACTCACCTCTGCTCTTGTCATGTCTCCTCCTGCAGCTCAGGCCACGGCCGCCTTCCAGACCAGATACTCTGATATATTCCCCACAAAGATTTGTCTGCAGCTGAAGATCAGAGAGGTCCGGCAGAAGATCATGCAGACGGCCACCCCCTCTGACGCCCCCGGCTTGGGCATCGCCGACTCAGCCGGCCCCTTGCCGGGACCTTCTGGCTCGCATCCAGGGGAAGGCTCTGGACGAGGAGGTGGAGACATGCAGGACGAGGACGTGGAGCACGGGACGGAGGCGAGCTCAGAGGATCCGTGTGATTCACAAGACTCTTCCAGATGAAGACTGCTGACGCGTTGGATCGGCCAATCAGTGGCTGCCGCGGTCCCACCTTTCCGACCCCGCCATGCTTTTACACGTCCTGGTTTCTTTCCATCGTCAGCAGCCAACCTTTTAAGTGTGACAGAGGTTTTTTTTTATGCATCGCCGGGACTCTTCACGTGGTTCCTTGTACCAAAAAGCAGCGACGCAGACAGATTCCACCTGACGCCGCCAGCGTCGCCGCACCTCGGACGAAGTTCCCGTCGAATCCAGTGAGCAGAGGACCGTCGTGTTCAGCTGCACTCGTTTGTCTCGAAGACAGAGAACCATTGCCCAGTGGGACGGGAGAAGTCTGCGTTTTTTAAAGAGTGTAACATTTGTGTTTTGGCATTGATTTAAGGATCAGGTTGGACAGAAAACGCCGCTTGTTGGACGATAATAACCGGTCGGTTTGTGCGTTGTGAGCGTGTTTGTTTTTTGCTGGCATTAGGGGGCTGGGCCCTCGACAGACGCCAGTGACTCGGTTGGACACGTTGCTGCGGAACCCAGAAAGATTGTTTCGTCGTCCCTTTGTCCATTTCCACTGCTTTGACCTTCAGAGGAGGTCGACCAAAAGTGACTGACACGTTCCTGGACTCCTTGGCAGTGCCATCATTCCTGCAGTCACCCCGTCTGGCCAAGTCGTCTTGTGACTGAGCCCATCACATGCCAGTAGGTCGGACCCTAGCATTCCTGTGCCTCTTCTCGTTAGCCATGAAGGAAGGAGGCGGAGTCAGAGTCAGCGGGCACATCCCAGTTGTAGAGGTCAGGCTCAGAAGGCCTTCATCCTCTATTGCCAAGCAGTTTTCTTACATTTTTTTAAAAACTATTTTGAACTATCATTGTCATATTCAGTTTGTTGTTTCACTATTTGTATGATTATCACTCGACATATCATTGCAGTGAGCCCTGGTTCCGTTATTTCCTTCATTTGTACTTTTCCTCATTTTGGAGGCAGGTGACCGATGCTGCTTCACCCCTGTACAGCCCCTTCACTCGTCTTCCCTCTCGCCTCAGCTCGGACCTGTGGTGCAGTTGATGACCCCCCCCCCCCCCCACCCCCCCCCCCCGC
>CAAKHB010007349.1:67592-78148 GCA_901007665.1 Aeoliscus strigatus
ATGCCTTTCTTCCTTGCCTAGTTTGATTCTATAACCTCAACACTTGTACATCTCCTCCCTCCACCCCTCTCCTTCCTCCCTTTGTCACTTTATTGCTCTCTCCAGACCTCCTTTTCAGACAGGGAGAGAGAGAAAACTGGGGGAAGTGAGGGCGGAGTGGTGAGTCCATGAGAGCTGGTAGGGTCAAATATTGGTCGTGTCTTTGTGCAAGACTTGGTTGTTTTGTAAATAATTACTGTAGAGTCAGTAGACTCGTTATATTATTGATAAGGAAAACGTGTCGTTGAACAGAAGTTGACTTAACATGCTGTTACTGAAGGTAAGAACACATGGACAAAAGAACAATAATAAATATGGCTATTAATGTTTTTTGTGTTTGACTCGTTTGGCCGTTCCAGTATGCAAGAGACACATTTATAAATAACTTAAGTTTGTATATGTATCTTTCAGTATGCAAATAAAACAGGTGTACAATATGATGTGATTGTTGGCGATTTGACAAATGGGCTTTCTTGTGCAGAAATACAATTTATCGCGCAGATTTGTGAAGTCTCGTGAATGGCTCAATGAGACTGTAGAAATGCTGATTTTAAAAAAACAAAACATTTATTTTCATATTTTACCGCAACAGCTCGATGATTAAAGAAAATCACAGCCACATTATCGAAATCATAGAAAGAAATTGTACAAATATGTGAGGCACAATCAATGGTCCTTATTCATGATTAAAGCCATTTCCATAATTCTGAATGTATCATCTTCAGCTTCCCTGACCTTTGTCCAGTACTCTGGTTCTTTGACAGGAATTCAACATAGAATCAGTTTTCAGAACAGGATTTCATTCTAAAGCCTTTTGTCCACTCAGATGAGCTGCAGTCCATCCACAGCGACAGTGTCCATGGCGAGGCCGTTCTCCAGAGCTGTGTGAAAGATCTCCAGGGCCTGTTCCAGGGGCAGCGCCCCTCCCTCGCTGGTCTCAATGATGGCGATGGTCTCCCCAAATTCATTACACATGATGGTCGGGGTTCCCTGAGCCTGAGGACAAACGAAATCCACTGTTAGCTCAACAACAACAACACAACTGTCAGGTTAATTTCCTTCCATTCTGACCTGCTGAACATCAGAAGCTTGTATCTGGATGAGCTGAGGCTGCCCGTTCGCTAGTTCCACCCCGGAGGCTTCCACGACTGCCACAGCGGTCGAGTCGGTCGCCAACGCCGTCTGTTTGGCAGCTTCCTCGTCCAGCCTCTGCTGCCTGGCGTGGGTCTTCTTGTGGTTCCTCAGGTTGGAGAACGTCTTGAAGGCTTTGCCACACTGAGGACACGCGTGGGGCCGTTCTCCCGTGTGCGTCCGGCGGTGTTCTGCTAAGTGCATGCTCTGGATAAACCCTTTCCCGCACACTTGACAGCGAAACGGACGTTCGCCGGAGTGCGTGCGCAGGTGCTCTCGCAGGTGCGTGTTCTGGCGGAAACGCTTGCCGCACACCTGGCAGGGGAAGGGGCGCTCTCCCGTGTGGACCCTCTGGTGAAGAGCGACTCCGGAGGAAGACCCAAACAGTTTGCCGCACACCGGGCACTGGTGGGCTTTGGGCCGCTTGGCTGCGGCGCCCCGTGGCCTCCCGGGCGCCCCGGGACCCAGGGAGCAGTGGCTGAGTCTGTGCAGTCGCAGATTGGCAGGAGAATTGAGCTTCTTCCCGCAAATGGTGCAGTCGAGGCTGCTGCGCGCCGTCTCCTCTGCTGCTGAGGTGGATGGCTCCGACGTCAGGGCTTCGCTCGACTCGTCCGCTTCTTTGCCGGCTTGTGCCAGCGTGGGGTGCTGCTCCAAACAGTGGCCGTCTCTCTGCCTCCTGGTCGGGAAACCGGCCTCGCAGTGGGGACACGGGAACGGAGCCGGCGCCCCTGGGTGCTGGGTGTAGCGGTGCGCGGCGAGCTTGTTGGGCCAGCGGAAGGCGGCGGGGCAGTCGGGGCAGCTGAAGGTGGCGGCGTTGGAGTGCAGCAGGCTGTGCTGACGGAGGTTGGAGGACTGGGAGAAGGAGCGGTGGCAGACGTCGCAGCGGTACGGGCGCACGCCCGAGTGGATGAGGTTGTGGCGCATGAGGTTGGCGAGAGATGAGAAGGTTTTACCGCAGTCGGAGCACTGGAACGGGCGCTCGCCCGTGTGTGTTCGGATGTGGTTGCGCACGTGGATCTGCTTCTTAAACGACTTGCCGCAGATGCCACACTGGAAGCTGCGCTCGGGCACGTGCGACTTGCGTCGATGGTGAACGAGCTGCAGCTGAGAGGAGAAGGTCTTGGAGCACGAGCGACAGGAGAAAGGGTCTTTGTCCGAGGACGCGGGCGGAGCAGTTTCCGCTGAGCCCGACTCGTTGGTCGTCGCTTCTTCACCATTGTGGTCACCAGGAGCAGCTGGTGCAGCGCCGGCCTCCGTCTGCGTCTCCTTCCTCTCCTCCAGGGAGGCGCACACCTCCACGTTCCCGCCCTCACACCCGTCCGTTTTGCTGTCGACCGGATCTTCTCCCAGTTTTTCCATCTCCTCCTCCGTCAGAGGAGCCAGCAGGCTGTGACAAAGATTCCGCTCTCTGGCTCTCTGCAGGATGGCGAGAGCAGAGAGAGACGCTCTCCTCGGGGCCGACACCTGGAGGAGACAAGGGACGGTTGAGACGTCAGTAAAGGGCCATCGATGCTCCGGACGTGGACCCTACGTGGAGGCCCTCCGCCATCGTGAGCGTGAATACTTCTGCCTAGCTCCACGTTCAATATCGCCGCTGTTCTCCGTGTGTTTCGTGGTTTACTTAAAGCCACAAAGAATGACACTGAGCAGATCTTGTTACCGCAGCAACTCCAACAAGATCAGCATCGTTGTCCACTCACTTTTTTAGGTCACAATTTTGGTCGGTTCTATTTTCCCGCTCCGAGAGCTGGGAAAGTCACATGATGAAACGGTCCAATCACGTCCACACCGACATGCTCTGTTGCGTTAACGCACATGTTTTGTATCGTTTAGACGGATCGTCCACACGGGTCCCGTCAACGCTGTCGACACACTTTTTTGAAAAAGTGAATCTCAGGGTGAAAGGATTCCGATTTGCTGCTTTCACCTTTGGGTCTGGACAGCGAGTCCACTTACTTTCCATATCAAGTTGTCATCACCCTGACCTCCAACCTTTGACCCCAACGTCTCATAACAACAATGTCCATGCTGTGTTCATGCTGCAGATCATAGTGAACCCGTTGGGTTTAAAGTGTTTCTACTTCTCCGTCTGTCTGTAGAGCTCCACGTTATATCTCACCGCCGTGTTTCCTTCTTTTCCAGTTTTTCTTCTTTTACTTCAAGGGATAAAGACTAAAACTGAGCGGATCTTGTTACCATAGTAACTCCGAAAACACACTTTATTACAAAATGCAATTCTTGACTGTTGGATCGACTGCTGGACATCCCATTTAAAAATACATCACTACATTTTTGACAGCGACATGTCGCCCAGTCCTAGGACAAGGTCACAGTTGTCGTTACACATTCATCAACCTACGCCGTGGCCAACGTGTCGACGTTGACCCTGCTCCGTAGGTCTGCCGTCGACTCGACAGAAGTCAAACAACGTTCAGGCCCCGATGGAGGCTGAGGGGTCTTACCAGCGTGGTGGAGACGGGGGCCGGCGTGGCGGCGGGATCCAGGTTGAGGTGGCTCCGGCGGTGGTAGAGGTATTTGGTCATGTTGGTGAAGGTTTTGTTGCAGAACTGACATTTGTGGAGGGGTTCGGCGGTATGAGCCTTCCTGCAGGAAGACGGATGGAAAGATGACGCAAGGGGAAGAGATAGAAAGGCTCCCTCACCCCTCGCTCGTCCCCGCTACCTGTGCACGACGAGCGTCATCTCCGTGGTGAAACCCTGGCCGCAGTCCACACACAAATACCTGGCGACACCCGAGTGAGTGCGCATGTGCGTCTGCAGCGACGTGGCCTTCTTGAAAACCTTCCCGCACTCCACGCACTCGTGGGTGCCCTGCTCGTGCACGCGCTTGTGAGCGGCCAGCCGGTTGACTGAGGTGAAGGTGCGGTTGCACAGCGGGCACTGCTGAGGTTTGGCCCACACCCCCGCTTTCTTCTCCACGACTCTCATCTTGATGCTGTCCGTCTTTTCGGCGCTTTCTTCTCGCCCCCGCATCTCGTCCAAGCCGCTCATGACGCCCGCCTCGCTGCTCTCTTTGTCTTGACCCAGGAAGTGCTCCCCCTGGTGCTGGAGAAAGTCCTCCGGGGTCTGGAAGAGGAGGGAGCATTCGGAGCACTCGTACGGGTGGACCAGCACCACCTCCGTCGGTTCCTGGATAGCGGGGGCCAACCGTAACTCTATCCTCTGCACGCCGTTCTCCGCCGCTGAGAGCCTCCCCGAAGAGTCTCGTCCCACCGCAGGCAACAAAAGGGGCAGCTTGGCCCGCCGCTGACTGGGGGAGCCCGAGCCGTCGGCCAGCGCTTGGGCGGTGAGAATTTGGAGGTGCATGGTGGCAGAACCGGGGGTGGGCGTCACCGGGGGGAGCAGGGAGAAGCGGGAGGGCGACGATTTAGAGGCAGAGGGGCTTTTCTGCTGCTGCTGGGCGAGCACCTGGAGCAAAGTTCAACACCATGAAACATTACAAAGCCTCCATCTTGTTACCTCCACCAAGGAGGTTATGTTTGTTTGTCTGTTAATAACTAGAAAAGTTATCAATGAAATGTTCCGGAAATGCTGATAATGGGACCAGGACCAGATGATTAGATGTTGGTGGTGTTCTGGAACCATCTGGATCCAGGACTCTGTTGAAGGATTCTTACCCATTGTCACATAGGGACATCTTCAACATCTGTGTCTAGTGGTTTGTGCTTTTGTCTGCTGATGGAAAGGTTTGTTTCTGCTCGGGTAGAAGGAACCGTGCATGCTCAGAATCACAGATTTATATATTATGGGGATGAAGTTTGAATTGAATTTTGTCAAAAACCATTGAATCTGTTTATGTAGATGAAATCGGGTCATATACAGTATTTGGTGTAAATGAAAATATAGTTGTGAATCTTCTGCTCTGGTGAGTTGTTGAGGTCGACCTACCTGCGCCAGGATCTCACCGGCCTGCTGCTCACTCAGCACATAGTTGTGCTTGTTGCTCAGAGGAGTGATGGTGCCGTCGGGTTGGAGCACGTACTCCTGCCAGGAGAATGCGAACACGCGCTCGTGAAAATGTCGAAAAAAAAGGTACTTTTTTTTTGTGCCTGATTTAAGTGTAAAGAGATTTCATGGCTAGAAATAAATAGTTGGTTTTATCTGTAGGTGTTGATAGCTTTACAGTGTCACAGCCTTTTATTTCATTTTAAAATGCCGATTCATTGCTTCGCCATGATTTATCACAATATGTGTTGTATTGTGTGTAACCTCCAGTCTGAGCGTGAGAACGTGTGAACACTGAACACCGGCGGACTCTTCCAGTGTAAATTCGCCGTTACGGACGTCTGCGTCCTTACATGGGAGTCAGTCTGTTGTGAGGGCTCCGGTCGCTCACCATGGTTTCGGCGTTGCTGTGTGTGCTGCTCCTGCTGTGGGTCCGCCGGTGCTCCAGCCACGTGTCAGGTGAGTCAAACAGAGCCAGACAATCAAGACACTGGTACTGGACCGGTCCAGGCGCCTGAGCGTCAACCGCTGCTTCCTCCTTCTCCAGAACCTGACAGAACTCTGAGCAACAAACAGCAAATAACATTTTACCCAATTTCCTGAGAAAAAAAAAACTCAACTCACAAACTTTCCAGCTTAAGTTCACAAGTCGTTTTAACAACAAATTTCCTTTGGGTGAATCTATTTTTCTGACAACTAGTGATCACTTGAAGGTCTGCATGGAGAACGAGACAGCTGGTCAGCACAGACTCGCTGAGGGTGACACCCAGTCTGGGCCTCGTGCCTTCATCATGTTCTGTCTCTGCAAGAATCGACACTCGTCGTCCTCACAGAACTTGAGTCAGACAGGAGGTGACTCGTCTGAGAAGTAGAAGGTGTGAATTTTAAGTACTCTGACGTTGCTTCTTTAGATTTTGCTCTAGTTCGCTGTGTTGTATAACTTCCAGGCAACCAACAAATCTTTTGGCTGAACGAACTGGGCCGAATCACTGATGGAAAAGATTTGCTCATTTTTCACAAATCAGCCACTGAAAACTAAAATGCTGTGCAGCGTGTACTGGAGGAACACCTCTGCGGATGTATTTAGGCACTGAACGTGAGCCCTGGGCGATCTTAAACGGTTTAAACTGACAGAGGGCAGAGCCGAACTATAGATCAGTTCAAAAGATTTACAACATGTTCAAATGCGCGTTCATCTCCATCATCCTATGATGAAGTGTCTAAAATGTGTTAAAATCAGACTTTAGTTCAGTACAGCTAAAAGAACTGTTTTGCCCATCACTGGGCGTGTCCCCGGCCCGGTACTGAACTAAACTAATAATCCCTATCAGGAATAATCTGTGACTCCTGAGCAGTGGAGCTTCTCTGCTCGCTCATCTTTTTTGAGGTCCGCTGAGCTCAACACGACTGAGATGTGATGTCAGTATGAGTCAGTGTCAGGACAGTAAACGCAGCCTTCTTAAACCTTTTTTTTTTAATTGTATGTGTGTGTGTGTGTGTGTGTGTGTGTGTGCGCTTTGAGTTCAGTTTCTACCTACAAGTGTCATGAGAATGAACCAGTCATTTGAAGAGTTCGAGTCCCAAAGCGGCACAGGAAACGGAGCGGCAGACCTCCTCTAATACGGTCTACTGTGGTTTCCTCCCTGCTGGGACACTTCATATGGCGTCCGTGATCGAGCTGTTAGTTTTGGAGGTGTGCTCTCCTTTTATTCCCGGGAATGATGGGACGAGAGTCTGGATATGTTCACGCCATCGGTGTGCTCTGTGTCCAGTCGAAGAAACAGAAACCCCTTGCTGCCATCACTACATGACTCAGCTCATGTGCCGTATTCCGGAAAGTCCATTTCTTCTTGCTCAGCCATGTCCTTTCCTGTATATTTACTTATCACCGGTGTTATTCATTCCACGTTATTACTGTTTTACCACGATTCAGCTACTTCATATATCAAAAAAACCCATCTTCAGGGCTTTGTCATTTCTATCACTGCTGCTTTCCTCTCTGCACTTGCATGTTCTTCTCACTCTCCCTGTTGCTCTTTTAGTTTCACCTCAACCGGTCGAGGCAGAAGGCCATCCACATTTAGCCTAGAATCGACCCAAGGCTTCTGAGCCTCTGTCACTAAGTGCTGCTCATGTGAACATTATTATATATTATTATTCGCACCTACGGGCAAGTTAGTAGCCAATTAACCTGACATGCTTTTGGAGGCCAGGGATCAAACCAGGGAAATTCATGCTCTGAAGCAACAGTGACTTCACTCACATTTAGATAGATGGATAGACAAATGAAATCTTTCCTCTTTGCTCAGAACAGACCAAACGTCTCACCTTGTTGCTCCACCTCCATGTGCATCTCCTGGTGCTGCAGCAGCTCCTCCGGGTTTAACAGGAGGGTTCCACACTCCAGACACTGGTACTGCTGGCTTTGCCCTTCCTCAGAGACATCATGGATGGCCATGACCTCTCCTTCTGCTTCTTGGCCCGTGTGGATCTGCTGATGGACCAGCACATCTTCCAGGGTGTTGAAGAGCTGGTGGCACTCGCTGCACATAAACTGGTGCTCCACATACACATCCTCTGCTTCCTCCTGCTGTTCAGACATTCTGCCACGACCAGTTATTTACAAGTGTACCATACAGGACTCTGCTGTTGCTGTGGTGGGTGATGATGCACTGCGATGTAGAAAATGGGCACCTGTGGTAAACAAACAAGAAATAAGAACATGTAAGGCCATATTTGTTTAATCAAAAACAATGTCTCTGATGTACATCATTCATTAATAATATTTTGCACATCGTCACCTGATTCATTGATAAACATTTTGCACAACGCATTTTTTTGGTGGCCAATAAAGAACAAATCCCAACACACCATCGCCTGTTCCCTCCGTTAGCTAACTCCAAACAGGCTGTTAGCGTAGCAGCCACATTATCGCGCCTGCATTTTTATCTCAACGTGTTTCATATCTTTGTTCCCAGCCTGTGATGGCAGATGGAGAGCTGTTGGCGGCGCTCCCTCCGATTTTGAACACCTATTTCTCAGCACCGCGATTTCCTGACAGCGGCTCCCGGTTCGTCGGGCGGTCCGTCAGGCGGCGCTACCCACTTTTACCCGCAGCTCTCCGAGCTGGGCGGCGGGCCCTTCTTTCCCTTACCTCTCGTTCACCCTCGTTGGACGGTCCCCTTCGCAGCCATCACACGTCACGTATACGTCCCTGTGTTCTCTTGTGATAAGTCCAGAGTCACAGTTGCCGGTATGGAAATAAACGAACTCAATGCAGCGTACGGAGAATTACATGTCGGCGCGTTTAGAGAAACGTTAGCCTGCAGTTTGCCTCCATTTTTGTGGCGCTTATCCCCGCCCATACGGGATAGTCATCAGTACTTCCGGGTCTGTGATTGGACATGGTATCTGTCAATAAAAAAGGACGCTTGCTTCGCTGCTGGGTATTGTAGTTGTATTGCCTCTTCGGTTTTTTTTTTCGCCGAGTCATTAAATTCGAATCATTAATAAGTACTAAACGTTATATCGATATCGTTCTGTTTATTAACCCCACACTTTACTGGATGCTGGTATGAGTGGCGTGAGGCTGTCAGATATTTATCTTCCTAATAGATATTTATCTTCCTAATATAATTACAACAATATAGTTACCTAAAAACAGGATTTCAAAGATATGCTGCATTAAGTATTTAAAAAAGGAAAATAACGCGGCCGATGACAAGGTTGAAGTGCCATAATAGCCTGATTATTTTATTGCAGAGACATTTGAACACTGTTGCTACTTTTGCTTGTTATCGTTGGAAAATGCATTTACAAATTATAATTACCTTAGTATTTTTCCATCTTTTTCCATCTTCATCCTAGTCAGTGAAGAAAAAACATGCAGTTTGAGAGAGAGGAGAGAGAGAGAGAGAGAGAGAGAGACAGAGAGAGAGAGAGACCTTACACAAATATGTACATATCCTCACGTACCTTATTATATTTTCATGTCCATTTAAAATCACACAATCACAATACCTCAATGGGCATTACTTGCCATGTTGATGCAATAAGGATAAGCACAGGGGTTCTGTTAAATATAAATCTTTTCTCAAAAAAATGCTATGAACCGTAGTTCGTTAAAAACTCTGTTTCCCATAAACCCTTGCGAGCAGACGTCGTTGTACGTTAACTCCCCAGTCCCCCACCATCATCGTTCTACAGAGGAAGAAAGGGGGAGACGGGCAGCCTGTATAGAACGCTGTAAGTACAGTTTTTATTTCTATGGCGGATTAAATACCAGTTCTGAGCTGAAGCCTGTAATTGTGTGCCTGTTAATAACGTCCACCCGTATCCCGGCCCTAGTTCACACAAATATGAGCGGCAGCGGGCGGCCCAGGACCAGCTCATTCGCTGAGCCTCCCGGAGCTCCCGGATCCGCTGCAGCCGGTGCCGGATCATCAGTAGCCGGCGGAAGCTCGACAGGAAAAACTGGGGCTTCACAAGCCAGTGGAAGCAGCTCGACGAGCTTTGGGAATTCGAAATTGCCTCGTAAGGAACATTTTATTGTTTTTCCTAATGGTTTCAAATGGGGAGTTATCAGTTAGACTTCCATGACGGTTTATTTCAAGTAATGTGTCGGAATTCGTTTAGCCAGTGACGATCATTGTCCAGGAGCTAATCTTAGCTAGCAAGCTATTAGCTAACTTAAGTTAGCTGGTCAACTAACGTTAGCAGTGTTTTGTATGAGCAATCCTCTTTGGTTATTCGCGTTCATCACTGAATTTACTTTATCGTTAGCCGCCAGTCATAAGCTGTACACAAAGTCCTTCCCTTAAAGACGGAAACTTAACGTCGGTCAGGTAACTTTGTCCAGCTAAAGCTGTAGCCTAGTTACGTTGGTAAGTCTAGCTTTGGCGTGAGCCTTGCAAATTCGTACAAATATCAGGTTTGGAAGCTAGTTGGTTTGCTTACGTTTTTCTAAAGCGTGTTGGATTTTCAATCTCTTCCGTGTTAGTCCAGTCTAATCACGCTGATTTTAGATCGTTTTAAGACAACTCTTGGCGTATGTTACGTGGCTAAAGTTTCTGGGGAATTTACTAAAGGTTTTAAACTTTCATATCATTGGACAAATATTGACCATTCCATACATGCATCATCACCTCACCTTATTCATTTTTTCATGTAGTTTATGAATTTAGACTGGTGCTCAACTATGTCAATCATTCCAGTCATTTTTGAACTTATCAAATGGAAAGTGAGAATTTGAGGTACATATTGGAAACTGTAATGTACATGTGTAATTCACATTTTACTGTGGTTGCTTGCAGATCACTATGGGATTTCTGTATAGATAGGTAAAATAGTATCCCCCCGTTGGACTAGTTTGACATTAATTGAATTCCATGTGCCAAAGTTCTTCATACAACACCAACAAAG
>CAAKHB010007349.1:78168-104750 GCA_901007665.1 Aeoliscus strigatus
TAAAGGTTTTAAACTTTCATATCATTGGACAAATATTGACCATTCCATACATGCATCATCACCTCACCTTATTCATTTTTTCATGTAGTTTATGAATTTAGACTGGTGCTCAACTATGTCAATCATTCCAGTCATTTTGTGTAATTCACATTTTACTGTGGTTGCTTGCAGATCACTATGGGATTTCTGTATAGATAGGTAAAATAGTATCCCCCCGTTGGACTAGTTTGACATTAATTGAATTCCATGTGCCAAAGTTCTTCATACAACACCAACAAAGCCTGTTTTTAGTTGCTCAATTTGTGATGGTGACAAGAGGCTGCAGAATGATCAGGGTCATGCAGTGAACTAAGCAGTGTGGCAGCTTGCTGAGGAACTGTGGTGTTAGACAGAGGTGTGAAGATTCATCACCTGGCAGTTACTGAAGAAATGGACATTGCATCATGTATTTCAAACAACATAAATGATGGAAGAAAGAGGAAAAACTGAAATAATGGCCTGCGTGACGATCTAGGAAATATAGGTGACGTTTATATTTGACACCCATACAAACGTCACTGTTGTGGTTGCTTAAGTGCTACAAGCAGTTTTGCATAAAAGGCACATTCTTGTTGCCTGCACCAGTTCAATTATCATCCATCTGAATGCCAATACTGTCAGTAACATAATACATATGTTGTTAGACAGTGTAACAGCATGTAGGATCAATAGCTTCAGCGAAGAGATAACTGTTCTTAACACCAAGTATTAATAAACCAGTGTCAGACTCAGATTTTACAAATGTTTACGTACAACAGAAATTATAAAGGGTAAACCTAAATCATGCATTAAAAGTAACATGTAGTCATCCACACAGAATCCTTATCAGGCAGCAGTGCTATTCAGCTGTATTTGTATTATGAAGAGCTGTGGATATTATGACAACATTGTCCAATTTAAACCTTAATGCAAAGTGCCATGCACATGTCGAAGCTTTTTATTTATCCAGCATTTAGCTTCTAAATTCTCAATTCCTGCAAAGAAACAGGTAGGTTTCTCCCAGCTCTTGATGACTTTCACACATCATGGCAGCCGCGTGTCCTCTCAATGCCCATAAGGCGAATTAACTCTGACATCAATCATCTTTTTGACGACCTGCACCATATTTGATGTCTTCTGCTGTTGTCTCAGAAGCATGCCAGGGTTTAAAAGTAAAATTAAAATGATCTGCGGACCTGGTGTTTTTTGCCGATAGGGGGAATAGTTTGTGATGTCCGTGACTACACAAGTACAGGAAAAATATAGATGCCAATGTTTGCCACTAGAACATTAAAATAGTTTCCCCAAACAATTAACAGTTGAATAAGCTGCTCCAACTTGAATAGTAAATAATTATTATTTTCATGCATATCTGGCAACTATTGTACACATATTGTATTTTAATGAGTGTTCCGTTGCTGTTCAAAAGAGTATATATTTGAATTTAAAAAAAATAAATAAATACATATATTTTAAAAAAGCTGCCAAATAAGGTTGGACAGAATTCAAACATTTCAATGAAGTGTAGCATTTTGATGGGGGAACTTTAGGCTACTTCAGTTGGGCATGGTGGTTTATTGCCTATCAATACATTTGAATACCTCCATTAAACTTAAAGACTTCTCCTTCATATCCTCCCATCTTGAATTTTAAGCACATTGTCATGGCGACCTGCATAAATGCAGAGACTCAGCTTTTTTTTTTTTTTTTTAATGGCATGTATCTTTAGCAGCACATGAACCGTGAACTGCAGTGTAATATAAATTGGACTGATTTAATGAAGTTCACATTGTCAGTTGTCCATTCTCCTCCTCTGTTCAAAAGCTAATTCAAACATCTATTGATTAAGGCATCAACAGCTGCGGGGAGATACTTTTATAATATCCTTTATGCCTCAAATCATCAAATACTCATTTGTCTAATTTACTAGGCAATTTTCATCAAGTTAAAAAAATTAATTGGGGTTTGTATTTAAGCTCCAAGAAAATTGACTCTGCGTGTGGGTGTGATGAAGGTTACTCCGCTCATCATTTTTCCTCTTACTCATCAGGCTTGCGTCGATATATTAGAAACCGAAACGTTTGCGATGGTAGCGAGGTAGAGTGCTCATCTTTGCATTCATTATTCAAGGGACTATCATGCCAAACCGTCTCCATATTTCAGTCCCTCCTCCATGACTTGTTTAAAAAGAGTATGAGTATGACGCCAAAAAAGAAAAGCAGTGAAACACTGGAAGAAGCCAGAATATTTCCTGCTGACCTGAGAGAAAAGTTCAAACCTTTTGTGAGCCTTTTGTGGCTTTGGTGTCAAATGATTCAAATGCTTTAAATTCTAAAAATTTTTGCGGTAGTAAAAAAAATGCAAAAATACATCTGTTCTTTGATAACAGGAAGCAAGGACATCTAGTGGGAAAATTATTCCATCTCTAATAGTGTATTTTCATGTTTCATTTTTTAGACAAACAGCCTATAAAGGGACATTGGTGTCTTTGTTTTCTTCCCTGCCTGAAGGAAACACCAAGAAGCGACATTTTCTCACTCCATTTTGAGACTGTTGAGACCTAGTCGAGATCCAAAGGGGTCCTGTTGAGACAGGCGAAGTGAACAAGCCCATGAAATGGTAGCACTTCTGGGTGTGCTACTGTCCATGCAATGTTATCACAGGCACTGACAAGCCTTTTGGCAATGGGCCTCCTCTTGCTGTTCTTCTTCCAATGTCATTGCTTCTGGTGCCGATTTGTCAAATCATTCTTGACCCAACACGTGAGCAGGCAAAATCCACTGAGCTGTTACTTGACCCTCACTAGAGCTGTCGGTTCCTGTAAGATCATGCGTGTCTAAATTTTCCACAGTGTCAAACATTAGCCTGACATTGACACTGTTTGACGTGTTTCAAACACACACTTACTCCTGCCTACCTGTAAAGTCCTTACTGAGACAGTGTTGGAGCTGTCTGTTGTCACCCCGGAGCTACTCATAATCTGATCCAGGATTACATCAACCCATCCTTGGGGAAGGATATTCACTGCATCCGTATTATTAGACAAGGGACACAGAGGTGATTGAGACTGAAACGTGACTGAGCTTGAGTTGACACCTGAATATGGTTCTTTTGCAGATAGTCTGATTGTTTTTGTTGTTACCCCATCTTATACCAATAGAACTGAGATGATAATACATTTTACTTGTATGAGTTCTTTTCAGGGTCCTTAAAGATGATTGCTCAAAGAAAACATACATAAGAAAAAAGGACATGTCTTAAAACTTCAAATATGAGAATCATTACATGTCACTTATTAGATCATGTGCAAATCTGAATCTGTGGAGGCAAAGTGTTCTCAGTGTGTACAAGCAGATTAATATTGGCCGCCGCAATTGTTGAATGTCAGAGATCGCCATCTGTGTCTCCGCCCCTGAAAATGTCACTTTGCTTTTATATTTTTCGTCGTCTTTTGAAGCAACGCCACTGACTGAGCCCCTGATCTGGATATAATCACATAGGAAGTCATTACTGGAGCAGTTGCGCTGTGTAGTGAGTTACACGTCAAGAAGACAAAGGCTTTTCAAAATAAGTGCAGTTAGTTTATGACTGTTTTTAATGAAAAATACAGCAATAAAACATTTCACTGACAAACCCATTAGTCGATGGGACTTTTATGATCAAAATGAATTACACAGATTAGACCCTGGCACAGCATGCATCCAATGCTGCTGCTGTTATAAATAAAACACATCGAACTCCACTGGAAGGACGAAATTATGATTAATCACTATGTATTGATTAGATTTAATGACTTGGCTTGAAATTATAGCAATTTATACCGTACAAAGCATAATGAGTTGATTTTAAAAATAACGAGAGCGAGACTGAACACCTTGTGTAATTATAATGTAACAGGTGATGTCTACTTCCACAGTGGGTCTAAAGGATACCTTACGCTCCCTGCTTCAGTCACACTGCCTGTTCCCTGTGTATAATAATGGATAATAAACTGACACTTAAACCATGTTTAAACAGTGGGCAGGCAAAGTTAATGAGGTAGGAGCTTCACGAAGAAAAAATGAGAGGATTAAAATCTGCTCAGTCAGTTAATACCAGCTAATGCATGGTTTTAAATTCTCTGTAAAAGTAGTTGCCATCCGCATTATTCCAGTTTTCCTTTTAATTTTCAGTTCTGATGAGCACAGGAAACGGGGTGAACCTCGTGGCAAACGCTCCTTCAGTAGAACCACATCAAATGCATGTCTTCTGTATTAGAGGCGTTTCAAGGAGGTTCACCCAGGAGAGCAGGATCAAGTGTTGTGGGAAGTATCTGACGCTCATTACCTAGCACTGGACTGTGTCTGGGGAGCTGCGATGAAGTTCCAAACCATTAAGAGAAAGAGAGCTTGTTGATGTTTAAGGTCTTTCTCCCTGAGGACTTTGGTTAAAAGGCTTCTCTGGAGGGCGTTCAGTCTTACAAAGAACTCCTAAAATATATATGCCCACATCCATACACGGTGACGTTTCTTGTCTAGGTCCTCTGGTTATTTCAGAATCTCCTTTCTGCTTCTTCACAGGAGATAGTGGCAAAGTGACCACAGTGGTAGCCACACCCGGCCAAGGCCCTGATCGCCCACAGGAAGTGTCCTACACAGACATAAAGGTTATAGGAAATGGCTCCTTTGGAGTGGTCTACCAAGCTCGCCTCATCGACAGCCAGGAGATGGTGGCAATTAAGAAGGTTCTCCAAGACAAGAGGTTTAAGGTACGCACTGAGAGTCATATGGTGAAGTTTTAACCTCCTCCGTCTCCTACTGCCATGGATCCTTTCCTTTTGGTCTTTTTGCAACGTCGATACAAATGTCTGCTTTTGTTTGGGCCTTGCTCATGAGGAGTAAAGTGTTTTACTTTGTGTGTTTTTGGTTGTTCCCAAAGTTCATTGTCTCTCCCTGTATTTCTCATTTCCCATTTTCTGTATTACAGAATAGGGAGCTCCAAATAATGAGGAAATTGGACCACTGCAACATTGTGAGGCTACGTTACTTCTTCTACTCCAGTGGTGAGAAGGTGTGTATGCCCAGATTTTCCTTTTTTTTTTTTTTAATGAGAATCATCCTTGTAGATTGTCCACACCCTACCATTGAACTATGCGTGAATCAAGACTGATTCATCAACATGTTCTAGGCAAATAGAACGTTGTGCCTGTCATACTCTCAGCAGCATGCTCACACGCACAATGGAGAAAGTCCCGCCTTTTCACTTCCTGTTATGGACATAATCCACATAATGACTGCAGATCCTGAACTAACAATTGTGTCGTTTTCAGGGAGTTTTCAAATCCTCCCCCGTGTATGTATGAGTCAGTCTTGACACTCTCCGCGTTAATACTCATGGCACCTTTTATACAATATTTACAATTCTGATTCAGTGTTTTTACAACCATAATGAGATAATAATGACATTTATCATAGTGATTTATGAGGTGTCAGTGAGCTGCATATTCAGTCATTGTATGCAGCAAGTAGTCAGTGAGGGATTAAACGGAAAGCTGATCTTGTAGCTAGAATTTCTTCGCATTCAGTTCAACATGTTGAATTAAATAGTTTTTTTCCCCCCATTACTTCAGCATGTTGTAGACTTGACCCCCCGCCGCTGACTCCCCTGTCCTCTTTGCCTTGTTTGTTCTTTCTAGAAAGATGAGGTGTATTTGAATCTGGTGCTGGACTTTGTCCCGGAGACAGTGTACAGGGTGGCTCGGCACTTCAACAAGGCCAAAACCACCATTCCCATCATCTATGTCAAGGTTGGTACACACACACACACACACACACACACTCAAACTGTAGACCTCTGTACATTTAGTAATGTTTCAGTAGATTGTCTGTCAATCTCATGTTTAAGCATATTGTTTTAATGACCAAAGTCAGCGAACTGGATATTGTCTTTTATGTCACTTTGAAGAAATGTTGTGAGGGATGTGCAACTGTTGATCCTCCGTCACTTTGAACCCAAATGAAGGTCTAGTTCATTAAATGCCTGTGATTGTGATGAGCCACCAGGTGTTCTCCTGTTTGTTGCCCACCAACCGCTGTCTAACCGCTCGGAAACCAGAATGGAAGTGACAGTCCCGGAGGAATAAATGTTTTGCAGCACGCACGGTTCCCTGTCTAAGAGGCTGCTCATTTTGGAGTGTTTGAGCGTTCACTCAGTCTGCAGCAGCAGAGACGACATTCTAACCGTCTCATGGCCCATTTCCCTCCCTCAGCCTGCTGTTCCCCTGTGGCTTTGAGATGCATGCTGATCTCTCACACTCCCGCTCGCATCTCAGAAGCCCAGTTTCATCTCAGCATGTTTGGGGTCATCCATCTCTCTCTTTGTCCACTTGGTCCACCTCCTCTCATCTCTCTCTCTTTCAAGCCGCCTCTTGTCGGGAAACACTGGCCAGGTTGCTGCCACTGCACTGTGCGAAATGATGAAAATGGTGATAACAGCCACGCGCCGTTCCAAGATGCTCATTATCTGCCTTCCACATAGACACTCAGTCATTCCATGAGTAATTTCAAATGAATTTTTGTGAGTATGATGCCGTGACAGCATGAAATGGGGATTCGCTGATGCTGCTTAGTGTTATTCACCCCTATGTTGTTGTGTTTTAGAAACATGTCACTGCTGTCTGCATCTGTCAGCATCATTCGACACAGTGCACACAAACACAATTACAGCTCTTGTGGTGGTGCCTGGAACATGAACGAAGCCTGTACAGGTGCATTCATCCATCCCTGCCTTGGAGGAACCACTAACTGAGTTCACTCAGACTTATTTTGGGTCATATACCAGAGTCACACAAGACTGTCAGTCTTGATTTTCAAACCGTTCCCATTGAATCAAGGCGCCGCTCGCGAGTGAAGAATCACCTGAGTAGAGCACCAGAATAGACTAAGGCAAACTAATCAAGCTTGATCTTTTTTTGCTTCCTCCAAACGGTCGTAGTCGTTAACCATACTGATCTCCTTTGTATCTCCCTCAGGTGTACATGTACCAGCTGTTCCGCAGTTTGGCTTATATTCATTCCCAGGGCGTTTGTCACAGAGACATCAAGCCCCAGAACCTCCTAGTGGACCCAGAGACAGCCATCCTCAAACTCTGTGACTTCGGCAGGTTAGTACCAGGAGTGTTTGTCTGTCTCCATCGTTCTGTCCACCGTGGTGACCGTTTGCGTCTCAGCATGCACGTTTAGTTGGCTGTCTGTTTGTGTATCCATCTTCTTTTCAGTCGTTGTCACGCGCCCTCATGCATGCTGTGGTTCCATGACGACAAATTCACTGAGAAACAAGAAGCTTATGTTGACTGCCAGTCTCCTCCTGAACTCTGTTTTTCTGCTTCACATGCCTTCCACCGCCTTCTAGTGCAAAGCAGCTAGTTAGAGGGGAGCCGAATGTGTCCTATATCTGCTCACGGTACTATCGTGCCCCAGAGCTCATCTTCGGTGCCACCGACTACACGTCCAACATTGACATCTGGTCGGCCGGCTGTGTGCTGGCAGAGCTCCTGCTGGGTCAGCCCATCTTCCCGGGGGACAGTGGCGTGGACCAGCTAGTAGAAATCATCAAGGTACAGTGAGGGTGCTGCAAGCAGCCATTAAATGCTGAAGTCACTGGATGTTGAGAAACCTTTTGTGGAGTGTGAGCATGAGTTCAAGAGCACTGTTTGTGACTGGAACCATGTGTCTGGACTGTGGCCAGTAAAGTTTCTCTCTTCTCTGTCAGGTTCTGGGGACGCCAACAAGGGAGCAGATCCGAGAGATGAACCCAAACTACACAGAGTTCAAATTCCCACAGATCAAAGCACACCCTTGGACAAAGGTAACGTAGTGCCTGTGTGATTGATAACAGCACTCACGACACTGATTGTACCGTACTTGTTGCAGCAGGGAGACTTTTTTAAGTTTTTTATTTTTTTTTTCTAGTTGTTATTTTAAGGAAGTTTTTAAGTAAGATTTTACTGATTTTACACTCTGAGACTGGTTCGTTGAGTGGGGTTTTAGTACCGGTATATGGTACCTACATACAGTTGTGCTCATAAGTTTACATACCCCTGCAGAATTTATGATTTCTTGGCCAGAATATGAATGATAACACAAAACCTTTTTATCCCACTCGTGGTTAGTGGTTGGGTGAAGCCATTTATTGTCAAACAACTGTGTTTAGTCTTTTTAAATCATAATGACAACAGAAACTTCTCAAATGACCCTGATCAAAAGTTTACATACCCTGGTGATTTTGGCCTGATAACATGCGCACACGCTGACACAAAAGGGTTTGAATGGCAGCTAAAGGTAACCATCCTCGCCTGTGATCAGTCTGCTTGTAATCAATATTTGTGCACAAAAGGTCTTTGAGTTTCTGGGCTCCCGACAGATCCTTGCATCTTTCATCCAGTGCTGCACTGACATTTCTGGATTCTGAGTCATGGGGAAAGCTGTCAAAGGATCTATGGGAAAAGGTAATAGAGGTGTATAAAACAGGACAGGGATATAAAAAGACATCCAAGGAACTGAGAATGCCAATCAGCAGTGTTCAAACTCTGATTAAGAAGTGGAAAATGAAAGATTCTGTTGAAACCAAACCACAGTCAGGTAGACCATCAAAAATTTCTGCCAAAACTCTCAGGAAAATTGTTAGGGATGCAAAGAAAAATGAGCTGAAATACAGGGGGTCTCTAAAAAAAGGTGGTGTGGCTGTATCAAGATGTACAAGAAGGAGGCACTTGAAGAAAAATGGGCTGCATGGTCGAGTCGCCAGAAGAAAGCCATTACTATGTAAATGCCACAAAGTTACGATACGCCAAACAGCACAGAGACAAGTCTCAAAACTTGTGGAACAAAGTAATTTGGAGTGATGAGACCAAAATTTGAACTTTTTGGCCACAACCATAAACACTACATTTGGAGAGGAGTCAACAAGGCCTATGATGAACGGAACACTGTTCCCACTGTGAAACACGGAGGCGGATCGCTGATGTTTTGGGGATGTGTGAGCTACAAAGGCACAGGACACTTAATCAAAATCGATGGCAAGACGAATGCAGCATGTTATCAGAAAATACTGGAGGAAAATTTGCACTCATCAGCCCGGAAGCTGCGCATGAGACGTACTTGGATGTTCCAACATGACAATGATGCAAAACACAAGGCCAAGTCCACCTGTCATTGGTTACACCAGAATAAAGTGAAATGAGTGGCCGTCTGTCTCCTGACCTCAATATCATTGAGCCACTCTGGGGAGATCTCAAACATGGAGTTCATGCAGGACAGCCCAAGAATTCAGAGGCACTGGAAGCTTTTTGCTAAGAAGAATGGGCTGCTTTAGAATCAGAAAAAAATTAGAACCTCATCCACAACTACCACAATAGACTCAAAGCTGTCATTGATGTTAAAGGGGGCAATACAAGGTATTAAGAACTGGGGTATGTGAACTTTTGACCACCTTTTGACCATTTGTTGTCATTATGATTTAAAAAGACTAAACACAGTTGTTTGACAATAAATGGCTTCACCCAACCACTAACCATGAGTGGAAGAAACGTTTTTGTGTTATCATTCATATTCTCTGAAAAATGGCCAAGATATGGTGGTCTCATTTCAGTGTGTGAATCCAGATTATTGATTGATTTCTGTCTTTGATTAGGTGTTCAAGCCTCGCACCCCGCCAGAGGCCATTGCACTCTGCTCTCGGTTGCTGGAATACACACCGGTGACCAGGCTGTCTCCCCTGGAGGCATGCGCACACGCCTTCTTCGACGAGCTGCGCCAGCCCAACACCCGTCTGCCCAGTGGCCGAGAGCTGCCGCTCCTCTTCAACTTCAGCCCCGTCGGTCAGTTCCCCTGTCTGACAGTCGTTTGTGTTAATTGACCTTCGGCAACCTTGGCCGACGCCTTCCTAATGAAACATTCTGTTTGTTTGCCTCCTTCACTCTCAGAGCTGTCTATCCAGCCCCAGTTGAACTCAACACTCATTCCTCCTCACGCTCGTGCACAGACATCACCTGCCTCACATGGTATGTATATGAACAAAAGTACCACATATAAAGCTAGTTTTATTCACATATTTTCCCCCAACTGTTAAGTACAAAATGATTATTTAATAGATGATTTCTCCCGCTTATGAATCCTAATAGACGCTTTAGAGAGCCGTCACAGTCCCTTATGAAGTAGAGCGAGGTTAATATCAGCATGTCTTTATTGGTGATGCATGTAATGCCTATGTCCCCCTGCAGAGGGCAGTGTGTCAGACAATACCGCCCAGCCCAGCACAGCACCTGGATCGATCAACAACAGCACCTGAGCATCCATCATCTTTTCATTGCCCCTATTTTCCTTTGTCTCCTCTGCTCTCCCCCCTCTTGGCCTTCCTCCTGGCTCCAAATCTTTGAGATTTAAAAAAAAACACACACACACAAATATTCAGCATTGCTATATTCCCTGAATGATATCCATATGACAGCAGTGTTGTGTGGCTGGGGGCTTCGGGAAGGTTGTGGATTTTTAAATGGTCACTCTTGAGCTTAATATTAGCTGCATATTTAAGTTAAGGGTGACACTTGTCTGGCCTGTTGAAATATATTCTCCCACGCACGGTGATGTAGGATGCTCGGGAGGGATGATACATGCTACATATCTGTTCTAATGAAGTCTGATTTTATCCCTTTTTAAGCTCATTTTATGGCATAGGCTAATTTTATTTGTGGCCACCCAAAGGTGTCTAATAATGACAATCATCCGTATATAGGGAGGTCCAAAAGGTACTTTGATCAACCTGCTAGAAACTGTATTGTCTGTTCACCTGGCTGAGTTTTAAAACTAAATCCCAGTTCCTCGATGGAACATTGGCTTTGTCATTTTTATATAAGAGGTGATTTTAGATTTAATTCCACAGATCTTGTTGTCATGGTTCCTTTTTGCAGATTGGCTCCGTAACTGCCTTTTTATGTGAGTGAGAGGGAGATTATGTGAGCTTCATGTTCTTCAGTGTAAGCTCATATTTTTTTCTTTCTTTCTTCGTTTTTTTTTTTTTAAGCTGGAAGTTCCTTGTGCTGATTAGTCAAACGTGTTTTTTGCACATTTAAGAGACAAGAGGGTAAGCGAATGGATGTGGGTGCTGTTGAGCTGTTCATGGGACGAAGGCAGGGGCTCCAATAAAGAAACCTCACGTCATCAAATGATGTAATAGTCACAGCTGGTTAGACTACACAGGGTGAGAACTCGTCTCATTGATTATGTCACATACCGGTGTGTGTGTATGTGTGTGAGTGTGAGAGAGAGTGAGTGTGAGTGAGACATCAGATGCACAAACCACTGTTCCACACTGCTCACATGGTATCTTTGTTCTTTCAGCTAATGCATAGTCATTGTTAGCGTGGGAAATCATGCGTTGGTTGATTGAATGAATTTTATTTTGTTCATGAGAGTGACTGTGCGCTCCCGTCCCAAACCGCTTGTCCCTCATATCATGTTCTTCCTGTTCTGTGAAGGATGCAGAAGCGGATCCTGAGTGTTTTACGCAGCCCGACAGTTTACTGTCTGCATGGACTCTTTCATCCAACAGTCAAACGTGCATGTTGAGCGCTCAGACCCCTGAAACCCAACGTCTCTTGGAGCCTCCCCTCCCATTTCCTGTCTGTCCTCATACCTCTGCCTTCTGCTTCCCTCTTCCTCTTTTTTCACTGCTATACTGTAAATATCAAGTACCTTTTATTTTATTATTTTTGTTATTATTGTTATTATATTGTTGTTATTGTAATTTTTTTTTTCTGTAGTAGACCGGCACAGCAGCAGCCGGACGGTTCTATCCTCAGTCGCAGTCTGTAAATACGATTTCATTTCTGTCCCTGGTTCAGGAGGGAAAAACAGAACAAAATGTTTCATTTTTATTCTCTCTCCCTCCATTTCTCTCCATGAATTCCCCCATAAATGTTGTCATGAGTGTTTTATTTATTGTTTGTGTTTTATTGGGGGTGGTGGGGTGGTCCTTTTATTTTTCCCCGGGGAGGTTAGAATTTTGCGTTTTTTTTTGTTTTTTTTTTTTACTGTAGTCCAGCAATGTCAAATTCAAAACTCATTCACATCCAAGATACTGTACTTAAATCGTGTGTGTGTGTTTGTTCCCAATCAGTCACCTATGTATGCATCATCTAGCCAACAGATGGAACTCCAGTGTTCCATTTACCTTACGTCTGAATGTTACAAGCCTCTGGATCTATGGGTTAGCATGTGTGTAGGGGTGGGGGGGCATAGGCCTGTGTGTGTGTGTGTGTGTGTGTGTGTGTGTGTGCGGAAGAATACGGGGAATTGAAACTTCCATTAATATAGTCCCATCTCCTGTGTCCAACCACGTCCTGTTTCGGCGTTTCACGTCCTGTTACGTTCTGTGTCGTATGACTAGCAGGGTCACGGTGTGCGCGTCTGTCAGAAAAAAACATGGACGTTCTCATCCTGACTTTTACCTGATTGAAGAGCCGATAAAATGTGATATTTTAATGTTTATTTTCCTCCTCTGACCGGTCACACTTGTTTATTTGCTCTGAACTTGCTCTGTCATCACCCGTGTCAGGGTGAGATGCCATTGCTGAGAACAGAACGGTTGGATTAAGGAGACGGCAAAGAGAGATGGAGGGAGAGAGACAGTTTTTGTTTGTTGGTATAAATAATTAAACTCATTAATAAAGTGATGAAACTGTTTGTCTGGCATTTGTGATTTAATTTAATTACTGATAACTTGAGCTATGTTTACATGATTGCAGTAGGGGTACAAAACGTAATGACAAGAAAACATGTTACATGAGTTCAGGCTCTGAGTTTTGAGACGGTGGGGGGCATCAGCAATAGGGACGTGTGGCTTAAATTCCTCTTGCTGATTGGATCACTATGAGCTGGGCAAAGTGCACAACAGAACTGCTGGTATGTCCAAAAATATGTCGACCACAGAGGACGTCATGCCCAACTGATCTGCTGACACATTCTGAAAGAGTGTGATAAAACGGAGTAATTCTCCAATGATGGCTGACGGACGCGGGTAGACCTGCTCAGTCTCTCTGGTCCCACGACCGAAAGCAGTTTTAGTGAAAACCCTGCGTTTGTTAATCCTGACATCAGAAAAGTGTCTGACAACAAACGTCTTTAAAGTTTCATATGTTTTGAATTCAGTTTACGGCCACACCATACGACAAGGACCCTAGTTCCATTCCTGTGTGTTCGATGCTTTGGGTGTGGAGTTTACCGGTACATGCTCTCCCTGTGCTTGTGGCTCCAAAACAACCGCGACCTGTAACCACAATAAGCAGAAGAAGATGAACGAATGAATGACTAACCCTAAAATTGGGATGATTCTGCAGAGTCTCCCCATTTCAGAATTAACAAAGTCAGGGTTTTCACTAAACCTGCTTTCCAGGATGAGAACAATTGATCAACTGATCAAACCAATTCTTTGCCGTCCAGTGAAAGTCTTGTTTTTCGTGTCTTTGAACCAATTTTTAGGTCTTCTGACGATTCATATGTGTGCTGTTGTCTTCAGTATATGATTGTACTGAATATAAAGCAGAACACATTAATTGACTGTGGCATTTTGAATCTTGCTGAACATTGCACACTTTATTATCCATATGATTTATAGGATTTGCTTTCCACACAGACCTTTTCACTGTGGAAATAATGCAACTGCGTCTTTTGTTGGCGGGTGATGACCCCGAGGAGGCACCAGTTGGAGAATGATGAATTCACACGGGTTGTTATGGGAACAATGCTATTGCAAATGTCAGTACAAACGTTTTTTGACCTTGACTGATGAAATCTTCGACTCCCACAGTGTGATAATATCGAAGGTATGAAAAGAGAGGAGTGTTCTGGGCAAGCTCACAGACAATTAACCTTTATCACAAGCGTGAAGCTAATGAATATTTTCATGCACCCTTAAACAGAAGGACCACGGAAATCTCTCCCAGACTGTTTCAACATGACGCTGACTTTTCATCCAGAGAGGAATCCGCTGTAAAGAAGCGTACTTTATTCATACCCAAGAGGAAAATATTCTCTGCATTTAACCCACTGTGAAAGTCAACACACACAGATCAGTAAGCAGCGTTCCAGGGTGTCTCGACGGAGGACTTTTGGAACTTAATGATCCGCCTGCAGCGAACAAATCGTCCACCCAAAGGTGGGGCTCAAATCCACGACCCTGGGATTAAGAGTCCCAGGCCCTACTGACTCAGTAGAACATATTTAGTTTACGCCCTGTAGTCGAAACTGAGCTGCCAGTTCTTGACTCAGCATAACATTCATGCTCAGCAAAATCAATAATTTGTCCTTGTCCGTCCCAACCCAGTCCTTTGTCCTCATGCATGGATGTGAATCTAAGTCTCATCTGTAGTAAAAGCTTCGATTTTTGCAAAAAGAACACAGCTCACCGACTGATGTGGTCGGAAATAATTTCAAGGGTAAATTACAGCCTTTTAACTACTTGAAGGAGTTCAATAGGTTTTTCAATGACGTCCAACATACAATGATCGGAAAACAAGACAATAAGAGAGGAATTAAGATGCATAGAGATGGCAGCTCTTACTTTATGGATTATCATGATAGCAGCCATGGATTAGTCCTAAAAACATCTGTGCTATGTCCCTGGAGAACTACTGGCCGCAGTCTTTTGACAGATGGGAAGAGCTCAGAAGAAAAAAAGATGCTTCGTCAGTGTCTGGCATTGCTAAAAAAAAAAAAAAGATGGCGCAGACAGCGACAGCCAGCACGAGCTTGAGCGAGCTTGACCTTGCTCTCGCCAAAGCCTTCTGTTTGACGACTGCCAGTGTCAGAAAAGTAATTGACGAAAAAGTTGGTCATGTTGCCGAGATTATTCGTAAGCATTCAGTTGAGCTCCAGACTGTTAGCGGCTGGACGAAGCAGATGATTCAATACTGGCAGTTGAAAACTCTGCTGCATAAGGATCCAACAGTTATTGAACTGGAGAAATGCAATGGATGAGGAAGATGAGCAATCAAAGCTTTCTGACAGGTCAAGCCCTCTCTCTTGGGATTCGTCCAGAACTATAACCAGTTGAAAACATACCTTTTAATGCTCCATTGTGCAGATATGGAGAGTTAGAATCAGCAGATTGCTGTTAGTGTGCAGTGGAGTGGTCCAGGCCCTTCTGGCTGCACGCCAGCACTTCAATACCATTTGGAGTCAGGTTAAGAAACTGTTCATCCTCCCAATCAGCCAACAGTACAGGGGCACTGTGTAAGTCTGGGAAATAAGTGGAGTGAGGTAGTCTATACCTGCACTGACCTCTGTATATAGAACATTTAATGTGGCGGAATGGAGATGCCATTCACCTGAGGAGAGTCATTTTAACAGAGATGGTAGATCCTGAAGTGTAGTTGAAGATTATAATTCTGAAAGTATATCCATGCACGTGTAACTGATTCAATTGTGTGTGTGTGTGTGTGTTCACAACAAAGACAAATAATGTGCTGGTCGGTAATAGGTTTCTACACATGTAATATGATGTTTAAAAGGTTGTCAGTAGGTTATGGTGAGAATTAAGGTAGGTCATTTATATAGATTTCAGCAAGTATTTATCAGTATCTCAGCAGCAATAATAATAATAATAATAATAATAATCACAAAAACAACAACAACAACAACAATAACAACAACAACAACAATAACAACAACAACAATAACAATAACAATAACAATAATAATAATAATAATCATTTGATCAATATGTGTATCGTCACTGAGTCTACGCAAATATATTTGGCGCGCATTTAGACTACAAACTCCCTGCAGTTTGTGTCGTGGAATACTATTGGCTTGTAAAGTGACCAACACAGCCAATCAGATGTGAGCTTTCTAACATGAAGCGACAGCTGAAGTTGTGCTATTTCCTCGACCTCTAACGTTTAGTTTCGGTGAGTAAAACTGAATCAATTTCACTGATTTTTCACTGAACGTTACTTTTTCGGCGATACATGTCACGCGTTTATTTCCGTATGGAGGATTTCAACGGGGGGAGACAGCAATTCTTGAGTTTAGACGGTCGCCGCCATTATACCACCGAAGAAGCGCGTCCTGCCCTCCGTCTTCGTGCTTTTCTTCTTCGTCTTCTCCTTGGTACTATAAAGTAAGCAGCAAGCACTACTGGTCCAAGTGGTATAAGTGATTCATTTGCTAGCCAGCTGCGCTATAGCTGCGGTTTTCAATGAGGAATAAGATGTTTTACCGCTGTTAGCCTCCCAGCTAGCGAATTAACTAGCAATCTACCACGCCGGGGGTGTTAGCCGCAATGCTAGAAAGATGGCCATCGTTGGAAGGCACAAGTTAAAACACCATAGCTGATGTTAGCTAGTAGGTAGCTGTTAGCATTCGTTAGCTGTAGATACATATTGTAACACGGTGCGGGGAAACGATCGAAAATAACTACGAGTCAACCGATGATGTGCACTCATACTTGATAAACACTTTAGTGTAAAGTGCCGTTTTTATGGACGTTGCTAGCTCGGTGTAGCAGGGACATGTACCGCTGACATAAAATGCCGGTTAACGTCAGGCGGACCCTTGAAATGTATTTTGGCGAATACATTCATGGGTATAACATGAACCCAAGTTGGCGAACCGAAAGTCCCACTCATATTCACAGCTAAAGGGTTGTGTAAAGGCAAATACTGACCACATTACATCAGTTATCTCCACACGAAAGTGGCTATTTATGCAGCGTCATTATTCCTACTTATACAATTCCAGAATGATTTTTCCTGATTACATGAGTCTTATACTTCACAGAGATGTAAATCGATCATTACATGACCTTGTACTTGTTGAGATTTTCCTTAAACTGGTTCAATACAAAGTATCATGCTTGAGTATGTTATTCGATATGGAAGTTAAACACTAACAAACTGTCATATTACTAGTATGTAATTCTCCTACTCAAGGTCAAAGGCATGTCGTCCTTAGATATTACAAAGCAAATTAGAACACTACATATTTGAGCACTCAACATTGTAAATAGGCTCATTTAAATTCTGTAATGAGAACTTTGTACATAAAATTCACTCCGGAATTAACAGTAGCTTTACTTTCAGTGTGGTGCTGTCACAGTAATTCTAGCCTTGATAATGTATTTGAGATCATCACTGTATCAAAATATCCTTGCTGTCATTAAATTATTTCAACAAATCAATCTGTTTCACTAGCTAATGTGCTCTTTTTATGGGGAACATGGGCATTGCAGTTAATTAGGAGTTCATGGTCTGATGCTTCATAGCAGATTACTAAAGTACAGGTGAAAAGATATAACACCTTTGATGGCTGTGTTCCATGTTTTTATTAGCCAGTTCTAGAACTCTTGCACTCCTGTTCATGTAATTACATCTCTTCCTTTATGTAATCCTGTGAACATTAAAATTTGTGTTTTTCTCGTTTGATATGTGAAAATGTCAACTGCTCAAAGGTCTATAAAGCACCAAATCTGTCTGAATTTAGTTTACAGCATGTCATTTCTTGATCATTGAGTTTGCCAAATCCTACTGTGCACCGAAGCAGTGGGAAATTGCTGTTTTTCCCTCATTAAAATTGGTTTCAGTGACTCAAACAAGCTAACTTTTTTGTTAGTTTGGGAGTTTCTTTGGTTTTTGTCTTTTAAAAATAAACTATTGCTGGCCTTATTTTTCCATGTTCTTCCCTTGCATATTGATTGCAATGTTTTGTACTTCAGTACAGAAGTTGTGGCTCAAAAGATCACCTGGAAATATATCATGGATTTCTTACAAATCCTTGTAATTTTATTTACATTTTATTGAAAATTGGATTACAGAATTACTTTGTTTTACATTGAAGATACTTGTGTATCTTCAAAGAGTAAAAACTTTTCCATTCAACTATTCTGTTGAAATAAAACTGTTAAATCTTTTGTTATGATCGCACAAAATAGTGTTGCTTGGTGTCCAGAGAGGCGGGTGGGATTCAGAAATGTTCTGCTTATAGTGTCATTCTCTAGCAGCATGACTAAATCATTTTCCAGTGGGTCCAATTAGAGCACATTTTAGATGTTAGAGCACGTTGTTAACTTGGCTCCTAAATGGCAGTGAGAAAGACTTGGCAAGCTCACTACCTGTGCAGCAACGTGCATGGTCAAAATAACAATTAGCCCAGGTTCAGCACATGGCGAGTCATCTTGGCAGCCCCAGAGTTGGCTCCTTGCACCTATGTCCAAGCTGTTGCTGTGATAATATATGCAGGCACTTCTTTTCATCAGGAGAGGGCAATGTTCACATCCGAACTTCTCGTGCACTGCTGGGTAGGCATGTTCACAAGGCCAGTGTTTTGTTGTGTGATTGTTTCATGCAGCAGGTTGAGTTTCGTGAACATTTCAGTATGTATAAATCACTGATATACTTTTTTTCTGACCCACAGGCAGCCATGGAGAGCTCATCGGTGTACATGTGCTTTCCCTGCTATAAGGAATTCAACACTCTGGAAGAGGTTCTCAAACACCAGTTGACATGCACAGCTGAGGAAGCCCAGCCAGACACATCTGGAATCAGCCCTGATGCTGGTGCAGCACTCCAGGCAGAGGTAATTACCGTCAGTCAACAACTTAGCTCCTGTTATCGTTTGATTGTGGCTGGGTAGTTTGAGTGCGAATTTGGAATCTAGACACGTAATACAGAAAAAAGTGTCATTATAGTCAATAGAATTTACAAACTCTTTGCTGAAGTTGTTGAATCACATCTGCAGAACGACATTGAAGTCACTGTAACTTAAGTTATGTAATGAATTGACAATGCTTCGCTCCCCTTCATATTAGTGGTGACCTAGAGCAGAACGCTTAACATTGAGTTGTATGTAGTGATTTAGGGCTTGTGTCTATGAGAAATCCTTGCTCATTCTTCTCTCCAGTGCTTCTTGTTGGTAGATTACAAATTCCATCTCTCCACATTCCTTTATTGTCATTGACTGATTAGAAATTAAAAATAAACGATAATTAATTAATCAAGGAATTTAAATTCATTAATCATGTATTGGCTTTGTTGATGAACTGGAAATGACATAAGGTTGCAAGCCAGACTGAGACCTGGGACGCAGCAGTTATTTAGTATACATGGCCAGAACGCTCCTCATGCTCCAGTAACAAGGACAAACTCTGCATATGTAGATTCATTCAGTTGTATTTCAGTTGTTTTGAGAGGCATGCACTTTTACATAAATCATTGAATAATTCATTGAATTCCGAGTTGTGCCTTAGCTTGTGCCCAGATTTCCAAACATAAAGTCCTCAACACTTGTCCATAAAGCACAGTGACAAACTGTTTCTGGTGAGTTGACGAGCAGAGGAGACGCATCAGTCTGTGCCACCATTTTTCAATGAATCGCTCTTTGGCCTTCTTACTGATGAATCGATTGGATAAACCCTGGGTAGCCAGGGATACTTGGCACGAGCTTTGCAGGAAGATGGTTTCTTGCAGCCCCATTTCATTAGCTTGATTACTATAATTTCTTTGTTCTTTCTGGAGCATTGCTGCAAAACAATGGCCGTTCATTTCTTTAACAGATGAAGTGAGTTGTGCATTAAACATTTTTCGTATAAAAGTACTATAATTGTTGGACAAAGGGAATTGGCAAACACTGTGCCCCCGCTAAGTTCTTTTGTCCACACAAGATGTTCTGTGTAATAAGTGACATTTAAGTATTTGGGTGATCATTTTCTAGAGTCTGTGACAGTATCAGACCAGAGGGCTGCACCAAAAACTCCCAGATAACAACAACAACACAAGTTGCACTTTTCGGATTAAAGCAGTTGAAGATGTCCTGACCTTGGTTTTGTGTTTTCATTATCCAAATGGACGCACAGCGTAAATCTTAGATCCTGTGGAGTTACTCATTCAGCCCTGATAGGCTGCAGATTGTTATCAATGAGACTATCGTGGCCAGCTGAAGCTGTCAGAGGAATCTTGGCTCTAAAAACAAGATGCTGTTTGACCTCAGTACCCTGACACTGACTGATCAACTCTAACATGTCAAAGTACAAATGAAGCTGACGTTGCCAGTTGTTTTCTTTCTACTTTTGAAAAGCCAAGGAGGAGTAAAACATTGACAATAATCATGCATTTCTTCTTCTTTGTCCTTCCATGGCCGTTCAACATCAGGTATCGAGGACTGTTGCAGTCCCACAGGTTCAGTTCCACACAGAAAACTCCACTGTGCAGATTATTGACAGTGCGGTTCAGTCTGCAATTAGCAAAGAGCTGTCGGCCGACCAGCCCAGAATCCTCTACCAGTGTGGGGACTGCGACGAAGTGTTTAAGAGCCTGGAACTCTGGCAGCATCACCGTAAAGAAGGGACATGCCAGCAGTGTGTTTCTGACAATAAGTCAGCCTCTGAGTCACAACCTGAGCCGGAGCCCGTCGCATCTCCCGGCCCAGCTCCAGAGTTAAATCCACTCGATGGAGATCTGACAGAAGGCGACACGAGCAAAAGTGATAATCTGGAAGCAGTGGCCCAACATACAACAGAGGAAGTGTGGCAGGAGGTTGACCAGGCATCTTCAGTCCAGAACGCTGAGACACGTTTGCTTGAGGCAGCTGCTTCAACCTCCAATCCAGAGGAGTTGTCTCCAAAGAAGAGAGGAGCTATCAAAAGGGCAAAACCTGAACCCGTGCTCTTGTGTGTGGACTGTGGCTCCTGCTTTGGCCTCGTGTCTGAGCTTGTAGCCCACCGCAAAATCCATGGCTTTGAGGACGCCCTGCATCATTGCTCTGTGTGTGGGGAGAGCTTTCTGAACACCACCCTGTTTCTCTACCACCGCAAGCAACACCGGCAGAAGGGTGAGGAGAAGGCAGCAGCGGTGCCTGCAGGCACAACAGAGGAAGGCTGTGCTCAGAGTGACAGGAGCGGTGAGCAGGATGCTGTTCCCTCTGCCGCCAGTGTCGTCTCCACTTTTACCCTGCCGGAGTTGTTCATGTGCATCCAGTGTGGAGACAGCTTCAGTGATGACGCTGGGCTGATCACACATCGTAAGGAGAAACATGACCTACGGGAGCCACTGCACACTTGCGCCCATTGTGGTGAGAACTTCATGAACACCACCCAGTATCTGTACCATCGCCAGCAGCACCGCCTCACATTAGACTCGGCAGTGGTGGTTGGGGATCAAACTGGTGATGAAATCGTCATCACTTCGACCCAGGACACCGCCCAGAGCTCAAAGCGGCTGCTTTCCTCACCTTCGGCCGCCACTGAGTCAGGTTCACCTTTGTCTAAGAAAAGTAGACCCTCTGTCAGGATCCAGAGTGGTGCAGGTGAGTGGAAGTGTTAAGAAGATGGTGCGGGGGGGGAAAGAATAAGTCCCTAATGAGCTGTTTTCCCCTTTATTCAGGAAGCAAAGCTTCAGGTTCTAGGGAGGAAACGGAGGGCGGCACCGCAGCAGACTCAGACACAAACATCCCTCCACCTGCCAAGCTGATGCATGACTGGTCCCGCACACCTCTCCCCCACGTCTGCCCCTACTGTGGCAAAACCTTCACACGGCGCGTCTTTCTTCGCAGCCACGTCTTCAGCCACACTGGAGAAAAGCTCTTCACGTGCAAGGTGCCATTCAAAACATGTTAACACGATGATGTTATTCCACCCTCAAAGCCGAATGCGGCCGTGACACTAATCCATATTGCTGCTGCTGTGAAGGTGTGTTCAAAGTCCTTCACCAACTCCCAGAGCCTGCTGCGCCACAGCATGAGCCACACCGGCAACAGGCCCTTCAGCTGCGACGTTTGTGGCAAGAACTTCTCCCAGTCAGCCACCCTGAAGAGACACCAACTCATTCACACATCAACGCAGCCTCGACGCAAGCGTGGACGCAAACCGGTATAGTGTCGACCGCTTCCCGTCTGATGAGTTAGCTCACAGATTGAGCAGTCCGATAATTGTCTTAATATCAATTTACAAATAAGAGCTGCATGAAATGTTTACTAGAATTACTCTCATAAACTATGAGAGACTTTTCATCATAGATGTCACACTTAATTATAAATAAAATCTTTGCTAATATGAGTATGCTACATGGTAAATCAAATTTTCCTTCTGCATCAGTGAAATATTTTTTTTCATTGTCCTTGACTGTGTCCTTCCCTGCAGATGTGTTCTCTGGACTATGAAGGAGCTCCTCAACTCTTGTCTTGCCCTCACTGCCCCTCGCGGTTCAACACAGAGGAACAGCTCAACCATCACAAGTAAATCAGCTATGAACACAAAGTTAATTAACCTCAGTCATTTTATTCACAATGCTGTTGGTGAAAACAACACATGCAACAACACCTGTTTGATGCTCTTTCCTTGTTGACCACATTCCAATCCTGTTTACCTTGTTGAACACTTCAAAATTTCTGTTTCCAGCACAGCCCAGGATGGGATTTAGATAAACGTTCTCTCCCTAGACAGCCGCCGTAGTACCTGAGCCGTGTCCTTCTACTGAGCAAGTATTTAAAGCTGTGTTCCGAGCTTGCTGACTGAAATGTCTTGGCGCCCTTGAGCTTTAGCCATGTATGATTGACAGACAGAGGCCAAGTAAATTAAGATGACTGTGATAGCAGTCCAGGACGGAGGCGAAGAGCTGGGTCCTGTGCTTTCTAGTTAAGCAAAGAGGAGATTTGCATTGTGTCTGTCTGCTTGTAGTTGGTTTTCACTGTTGACACAGTTGATGTGGAACCGAACAGACTTTAAAGTCAAAGTGTGAACTTTGACCTTCAGTAGTACAGGGGAAAATAAGCATTGAATGTATCAAACATTTCTCTCAGTTAGGATTACGGTTAGGGCTCCTGATGTGAAATTGTAACCAGATGTCAATCCCAACCCAAGTAATACAAAGAAATCAGAACGTATGTCCATAAATGAAGTTATGTGCAATAAAGTGAAATGTCACGGGGAGTAATGATTGAACATGGAGAAAAGGAGATTCAGAAAGGCATGGAAAGCCAAGAAACCATCTGAAATGTTCGTCAATAACCCGACTTCATCCAGATTAAAATATATGGCAAGAACTGAAGTCCGGAGTTCATAGAAGAAACCACCGGAACCTTCACTATATGGAGGCAGTTTGAGTGGCAGAATAGGTCAAAATCACATCTGAGCAATGGATGCGACTAAATATGTGTGAAAAAAGTGTGGTCAATACTTTTTCCCTGCCATTTCAGTTGGAACCCACCACCACCACCACCACTTAATTTATGGGTTTTGTGTTTGGGTGTGGATTTCTTGGGTTTTTACCAACAAATGGTGACAATTTCATGTCAATAGCCCCATTAGAAATATATTGACTGAGGAAAAAAAAATGTTGGTGTAGTCATGTTATCAGGGAGTTTTTAAAATGTGTGTGTAAAGTTTTTTAACTGTGTGTAGCTGAGGGAGCATGAGTGTGTTAGCATTATCGTTAAATCAGTGGTGCAATATGTACATATTTGCTGGGACTACTCTACATCCAAATCAAGATGCCAATGCTGATTAGTCGGTCACACCACATATACTCCTAGTTGTGAAATATCTGCATTATTTCTAATGCATCCCCACTTCATTAAAAAACATCTGCCTGGAGGGAGAGGTGACCCTGACTCATTCTAATTCTTCCAGTTACCTCAGGGTCGTCCCTGAAATATTGATTTCTTTCTTTTTTCGTTGTCTGTTTTAACAAGGAACTCCTCGCCTGGCCTCCAACAGTAAATGGGCCTTGAGAGATCCTTGCACATAACCTCCAGAATGTACTTGAGTGATATCCTCTCAATATTTATTGGAGCATTATGGTTCCTAAGCTTCACCACTGGCCAGTGTTTGCTCTGACTGAAAGAAGCAGGCCATGTTGAGAACCTGTATTTTCTGTTTTTACTCTATTTCTTCCTATATCCTGTGAATGCAGACCTGGTGCAGTCTTAGGTGGATACAACAGTTCTGTGCCCCGAAGGCTATTTCCAGAGTAAAGTTATGCAATGGATAAATATAGTGTTTCATGTCCTAACTCTCTCTTCTTGCAGTTTGCTGCTGTTCTTTTATCTTTGTCCATTACACACTCTAGCTAATACCCTTTTTATTTAAAATGAAGCACAGCTAAGCACATACTTGCTGGTAATCCTTTTGAAAGTCACACATAGGGTGCCTGATATTTATTGTCTTATTATGTGTATTTGAATTGTTCCTTTTGAAGTATTTGCGCGTAGATAGTGATGCAATTTAATTGTGTCATTATTGCTTGATTTGGCATCTTTGCTTTTTGAAACCATATCGGTGTTGTTTAACAAAACCACCCTCCCTTGTTTTGTGTTTAAACAGACTGCTGCACACCAGCCACCCGTTCCCCTGCCCTGAGTGTGGAGAAGCTTTTAGTCGGAGGAAAGACCTGGACTTGCACACTCTAACTCATCAAGGTCAGAGTTCACAGGCCAGCTCAGCCATTCAGTGCTTCAATTTTATGTTTAGCAGGAGCAGCCTGCTGCTCACCGGAATAATAAACATTGTCTGTCTGTACTGGAATATCCGCCATGAAAGCTCTTGTTTATGCACATATATTACTGTTTATTTCACATTCTTTGTCTTGTCTGTTATTTATCTGTTGACTGACATCAAGTTTGGTGAACAGATGGGGAAAAAAATCCATTCCAGGGTTCTCTGCCTCTCTGTGGTGAAACGCGATTAGTTGTGATGTTTTTATCAGCGCAACATGCGGTGATTTACTATTGATTAATGCAAAGTCTGCGATAAACGCACCCATTAGTTTACCTTGGTGGCCTATCGTGTTTATTTTCAATCATACAGCCGTGTTATATGTGTATTGTTCCGCCAATGCATTATGTCAATGACTTTCCATTGATTTGCGTCTCATGTGAAATGGAGGAGGAAGGTGGAGGTAAATGAATTGGGTCAACATGCCGACACTTCATCTTAATCAAAGAGGTGGGGGGCCCTCATTAGTTAAGCTTGAAGACTCTGCATGCGGCAGGGGTCAGAGATATGTGGGTCCTCTGAGAGAGATGATTGGAGAAATTGATCCATTGATCAGTCCAGGGCCACAGGGCGAGATTGTCCTTATTAAAGGTTTAATTAGGTGCTCCCACAGGGGGGCAGGGTGGATCGTCCCTACTGGCCGGACAGGACAGATGGTTAGCAGATTGCAAGATGTTGGCGTGACGACCTACGGACATGCTGATGAACCATCAGTGTCAGCGATTTCGGAGCCAGATTTTGAAGAGCATCATAGTGAGACTTTGGTTCGCTTTGCCAAAACGCACCTTTGGCATCAACTGCCTGCGTAATTGATTAGGTGACTGATGGAGGAGACGGCAAATGTTGAATATATATGTATAGAAGCAGAATTGAGTTATGTAGCTGTTAGAAAATACATTTTGTCAGTTTTATGAGTGCATTCAGTGTTTCACATCACAACAGAACAGGACAAACACTTTTGATTTATTTTGTAGATCTCACAAACTAATCAGTGAACTGACACAATAATTGTTGTTGATACAATTATTGCAGCTGCACAAACTATTTTCCAGATTATTCATCCCCCACATGATTACACCCTGTTTTTCATGGCAGAATGTGCTTAAATTATGTAAATGATTTCAGGAAAAAATATACTAGTGGCAAATTCTATCAGTGAATCTACTTCTGATGTAATAACATTGGTCTCAGTGGCTCAGAGTTTAATAGTGAATCATATGTTGTATAAGCTAACATGACATCAGGGGCAGCTGTAGGTCAGTGTGTAATTGTGCATACACGCCAAATTTACCTAAAGCCTTCGGTTTGCGTTACAGACAAAGAGCCATCCAGATGTCCTCACTGTGCATCCGAGTTTGTGAACCAGACTGTGCTGGAAATCCACATGCAGCGCTGCCTCACCACTGAGGACGAAAGGAATACTGGTCGTGGGCGGGGCCAGGGCCGAGGACGATGCACTGGACAGGTCCGGAGCAACACATTAGAAGACGTTTTCTTTCTCTTTAATGCCTCATTGATTTTATCAGATGTATATTAGCTGTCAGGGTGTAACAAAGGTCCTAATCAAACTGGGACAAAGTGACCTTTTCTCTTTTCATTAACTGCCTCTCTTTTGCTTTCCTACAACCTCCAAACCTGAATGCGTGTCTCCCTCTGACTGTTCTTCAGATTGAGTGTGACCTCTGCGGCCACCGTTGTGTGACTCAGGAGGGCCTCGACCTCCATCGGTTGTCCCACACAGGCCAGACACCCCTCAAATGTCCAGTGAGGCCTTGCCGCCGCCGATTTACCTCCAACAAAGCCCTTGAGGATCATGTGCTGGCCCATTTCCAAGGAAAGCTCAACAAGTCAGCAATGGGACGACCCCGCTACCGATGTCAGATTTGCCTTAAGGAATTTGCCTACAATTCCACCTTCAATGTTCACATGAGAACACATACTAACGAGAGGCCTTTCGAGGTAAGAGGTGTCGCTGCACGTCTGCTCTGTCATATTTTGTCCTTTCTACACATGGCTCGTGCCTGTAACACCGGTCTGTCCAAATGAAAT
>CAAKHB010007350.1:0-24849 GCA_901007665.1 Aeoliscus strigatus
TGCCGGGGACAAAGAGAGCATGCTGGCCACTACAAACGGTACTTCTGGTGGTCATAGAGAGCAGAGAGCTGACCCTGGTCTTCACTTCTCTCTCCAGCAGGACGGTCAGCTTCTTCACATCCTTACACTGCGGCACTGGGATGAGCAGGACATCAGCAAAAACCAACGACATGGTCTCTCCTAGGCTGACGTCAAGTGTCTCCATGATGGCTGCAACTTCAGCCTGAGAGGACTCCAACAGAGTCCCGTGAAATATAGGCACCACAAATCTCAGGCAGTCTGCAGTGAGGACCTTCGTTAGAAAGTGATACATGTGAGCCAGCGTGACCACAGTCGATGAGTTTGTGTCTCCAGCAGCGATCCTGATCCTTTGCCGTTGACAGATTTGGTCAAAGCACTGCTGGATGATAGGCTGAAGATTGAGCATGCTTGGCTTGAATTGATTCTGTCCAGCCGCCAGAGACTCTGGCTGCTCGATGTTCTCCTCAACTGGGGTCACATCTTTGCTGACCTCTGTCTGAGTGTTGTTCTCAGTTTCTGAAGGTTCAGCTGTCTTAAGCTCTGCTTGGTCAATGTTCTCAGATGAAGTCACGTCTTTGCTAACCTCTGTCTGAACACTATTCTCATCAGCTAAAGATCGAACTGTCAGAGACTCTGGCCGGTTGATGTCCTCGTAAGAGAAGATCTTATCGTCATACTCTGTCCTGCTGGTGTTGTCGTCTTCGGGTAGGGGCGGTGTTGTGGTAATGAGGTTGTCTATGCAGATCGACGCAGGTTGTGGAGGATTCATCTCCAGGAAGAGCAACATCTGCTGTAAATATCTCTCCACCGCATCCTCCACCCTCATGTAGTGAACCGCAGGAGAAGTGTTCATGAGGTTCAAATTACTCTTGAAGTCCAAGACGACAGAGTCCGAGAGACGTTTTCCCTCTGGAACAACGGGGATCTTGTATTTGTGCCCAGTCATCACATGGTTGTAAACTCCATCAGTCAGTTCTCTTGCGAGTTTCCTGATTTCATGCCTGAGTGTGTTTTTTCCTCCGTGTCCAGCACCCTCGTCCACCATGATCTCCCTTTGGTAGATGTTCTCCAGCTGATCCTTGATGATGTCATACCCAAGTACACTGAGGTTGTCCCTTACCACGTTCTTCATGGTCAACCTGCTGGTACATGTTTCTACAGTTTCACGCCTCTGGGTTGTAGGTGACCTCACGTTAGAGGAGCTGCTGTCCAGGAGATTCACAAGAAACTGAAGATCTCCTAACTTGAATGGGTCCTGGACTTTGTCCAACATTTTTTCAAATTGACTTTTGAAAAGAATGTGGAAGAAGGAGCTTTGCCTGGTTTTCCTGTCTTTCTGTACCGTGTTCAGGTCTTTGTCTTCTGCTGGACTTCCTCTCACAGCTGCGTTGATGTACGCGTCACTGTATTTTCTGAGCAGATTCTCTGGTACCTGACTTGACTTCTCTCCACCTAAAGACGTCTTCAGACATTTTAAGGTGTGACTCACCATGAGCCGAAGGGTTGAGATAGTGCTCATGGTGCCGGGGACAAAGAGAGCATGCTGGCCACTACAAACGGTACTTCTGGTGGTCATAGAGAGCAGAGAGCTGACCCTGGTCTTCACTTCTCTCTCCAGCAGGACGGTCAGCTTCTTCACATCCTCACACTCTGGCTGTGGGATGGGCAGGACATCAGCAAAAACCAACGACATGGTCTCTCCTAGGCTGACATCGAGGGTCTCCATAAAGGCCGTAACTTGAGCCTGAGAGGACTCTAGCAGGTTCCCGTGAAATATAGGCACCACAAACCTCAGGCAGTTGGCAGTAAGTGTCTGAGTTAGATCATGGTACATATGAGCCAGTAGGGCCACAGTAGATGAGTTTGTGTCTCCAGCAGCGATCCTGATCCTTTCTAGTGCAGAGATTTGGTCAAACTGCTGCTTGACGACTGGCTGAAAATTGATCATGTTTGGTTTGAATAGATTCTGTGCAGCTGTCAGTGGCTGAGGCATGGTGTTATCTATTGCACACGACATCGTTTCATCTGATTGAGATGTCAGAATCTCTGCTGATAACCAGAAGCGCAGGTTTAAATGGATGGCCAAAGACCAAAGGACACTGGTCCACGAGTCCTCAGGCTCCCCAGTGTCCTTTTGTCTTTGATGAAGACTTCAAAGATCAAGGACAATGGTCAATAGTCGACAAAAGCAAATTCTTGTGGACAAGTGTGATCAAAGGACAAGCATGTTAGTTCCTGTGGGGTTTTTTTGGCAAACCCTTTTTTAACTGATCATTCTGCTGTATTCAAAAAGTACTTTTCATACTGTCATTGTCACTCTATATCAACTGTTTTCTTGAAATCTACCTGGGTCTGTGTCACGGCGGCAGCTTCAGCAAGGAAGCCCAGACTTCCTTCTCGCCCTCCACTTCCACCAGCAAAAGAGGCAGGGGCCCTACTCCCGGATGTCAGAGCTCATCACTCTAAGGCTGAGCTCAGTTGTGGTTGTGTTGTCTATTCTTTCAACAGTCAATTCTGGGAGGGAGAAGCTTAGCTGGAAAGGCAAGACTCTAAATTTACCGGTCGATCTATGGTCCTACCCTCACCTAAGGTCATGTGCCTTGGGTCATGATTGAAAGAACGAGGTTGCGGATACAAGGGGCTGAAATGGGGTTCCTTCATAGGGTGGCTGGGCCTTCCAGATTGTGTAATTTACAGGCCAGTCAAGACCAAAGTGCATCCACTTACAGCTGAACAGTCCAACAACAGTCCAGTGACCACTGAGTCACCGAGCTGCGACCGCTCATTGAGACCCCACCTAGTGTTGTTTCCACAGCAACCGGTGTGGTGCGATGTGCTGTAAAGCGGAACCGCACAACAAGCCCACCGGAGAACACAAGTCTTATCAGCCAATTTATGTGATGTCTCTTCCTGATTGTGTTAGCGTAGCATTTCCAGCTACTCTTGTGAAGACACAGCTGTGCCTCAAAAGTATTTATCAGCATGTGTGTTAGCATGTCTATAGCTATATACACTACCAGTCAAAAGTTTGGACACTGTCTCATTCATTTCAAGTGTGTGAGGCGCAACAGGACCTGCTGTTGCATCTGTTGCGGCTGTTCTCAACTATCAGGTACTGATCAACGTTTTCTCCTTCTCCTAGCTCCTTCTTACCAGGTAGGGGAACAGAGTGACACATCTCAGCTTTCAGCAACCGCTCAACACTTTCTGATGAAAGTAGTCAGGTGCTTTGACTGTCCAAAGTATGCTACTGCGAATCGCGGCTCTTTTCTCTATTCTCTCTGATATAACTCCTTCCCTGTCAGGACTGGTTGAGGCCGTAGTTCTCCTGGCTCACCTACTTATCTGATTCATCCTACTATGGTACACAGCCCATCTTGTACACTATGAAAATTAAGCCCTGACCTATTGTAAGAGGCTCTATCATGAATAAACTCAACTGTGACAAATGAATGTTTATTGGTGGTCCTGAACAAGTTCAAATAGGCTTCTCTAATACAGCTGAAAACTGCACTCCAGAGCCATGAGTCCCACGATGAGACATATGGATTCAATGTCATTTCTCTTGTGGAAATGAAGTAACAGTTGAGACAAGAGCGAGCTCATGTCCCTCCTACTATGAACTTTACAACAGTGTGATAAACATCAAGATGTTTCTGCTGGAATGACAGAAGAAATGAGACGTTCCCATCAAACGCTTTATTGTTCCCTTGTGTCAGACATCGTTGAGATAGAGCATCGAGGCAGCACTGGCAAGAAGGGCCACAGCTGTCGCCATGGCAACACCTAAAGCACATAGAACGGAGGGCGGTTAGAGGAAGAAAATATAGATATTCAGTCACACATTAGTGTCAATGGGAGCAGCACAGACAAACCATGATACCCCCCCCCACCCAGCAGGGACTCGGTGTGATGTGATGCTAACGCACCCATCAGCGGACAGTTTATGAACATTCAGAGATGGATAATTTTTTCTTTTTTTTTTTTTTACCAATGTAGTTGTTTCTGTTTGACTCCTGGACTGGAAGCGTTTCCTCAGTCGGCTCTGGACACATGAGAGAGGGAAAAGAATCCACGTTTGACGTCGGGTTATTGACATAACAGGCTGTCGACTGCTGCACACTATTGGATAACGCTACGGCCAATCAGAGAACAGCTGAAGGTGACGTCATCAGAGAAACGAGTCACTGGCAGAGCTTTGGAGAAGAGAGGGCTGTTGGTGCCCAGTGTGTTTACTGGAACATGATGGGTATGACCTATTGTGCATGTGTACAATTTTCGCTTTTTGGCAGGCAGTCTTTTTTCAAAACTTTGTTGTTCAAAAGACAAATAGACAAATTCATATAGTTCAGAAATACAAAAATGTAAGTACTGAGAACAAAACGCACAAATACGTCAGAGGACAGACTGGAATAAGTTCAGCCTATATAATATATATTTATATTTCTTACACAAATGTAGCGTTTTTTTAATTAGAGGCGTATTTGATAGATTTGATTAGATTTGTTTATTGTGCTTAATTTATTTTCAACATGCAATAGTGAGGGTTTGTGATTTGAAAAATGAAATGTATGGATTTGGGACTTTGCAAGAAATAGGCTCAGTATTACTGTATATATAATATTCTGGTGGTTTTATTTTGGTGGGGTGGGGGTGACTGGCTGGTCACGACGTGGTGAGGATTTCACACTGGTAATTAATTGGCTCTTAACTTCAATGGGGATAAAAAGTGCTTCTGTGTGGCGCATCTGCACCATGATCAAATACCGATCGGGTTTCAAACACTGGGTCAGAAAAGTTCTCCTGTTCGCCGTAAGCGCGCTACAATCAAAACATTGTGTATCAACGAGGACGTCCAACTTGTTTCCTGTCGATACCAAAGACGAGTCAAGCAGCAGCCATCTTTGTTGTGTACATAACCACAGTTGTCAACCTTTCAAGCCCCGCCCACAGACTCTGCACATGGCTCTTACATCACAAATAGATGGACGTGATTGGTCCAGACCGATTGTGTCCCTAGTTCATGATCCAATGATGATGTTGGACGTGATGGTAAGCGGCTCACCAGCTGCTGCGCTGAGCTCCACGGCCGCAGTGGGCAGCTCCGTCAGCGCGTCCAGCTCCGTCAGCGCGTCCAGCTCCGTCAGCGCGTCAAGGTCTTCTTCTGACACGTCCAAGTCCAGCATCTCCTTCAGCCGGCCGGTCACCTCCGACAGGTCCTCGTCGGGGAACTGGTAGTCGCACACTGTCAGCGGGCCACTGAGCTTCGTCGGAGAGAAGACGCGACGAGGGGTGCAGAGGTGTCCTGGTGTAGGAGGGGACAGGTGTGACGGTGCAGGGGGACAGGAAGAGACAGAGGTGTGTGTGTGTGTGTGTCCTCTCACTCTGTCCGCCCCCCTCCGTCAGCTCCTCCAGCAGCATGTGGACTCTGGTGACCATCGTAGAAACCACGTCCCTCTTCAGCAGCTGATGGCGAACGTGCGAGCGGTGAATGAGTTAGGAGCGGTCGCAGCTCCCGACGTCTCTACGTCTCTACTCGTACCTTCTCAGCCACTTTGGCCTTCAGCTTGTTGCTATGGAGATAAACTCTGCTGTGGACGCCGCCTCTGAGGGACACGCTGCCTCCACACGGCTGGAGAACGTCTGGTGACCGCTGCTCCACCTGAGGGACACAAGCGCTGGTCATCTCACACACACACACACACACACACACACACACACACACACTGCTCAGCTTACCGGTGTGACGAGCAGTTGAGCCACACACGTGTGTTTCACGGTCTTCTTCTGAAAAGTGACGTCACACGTGAAGTTCAGAGCGATGACCTCTGCTGACAAAATGTACGCTAGAACCCGAGATCCCGATCCGCTTGTTCATGGATTCATTCACGGTCTGAAGATCCAGGTGAGCGAACCAAAGTCACCTGGACCTGGAGAGTGAATCCACAAACACCGAGTCAGCAGACGAGCATACAACCTGTCCTGATGAGAGCTCTGCGTCATCGGGCAGCTTCACCCCATCAATCAGACACACTCCAGTCTGGATCTGCTGCGTCCAGAGGGTCAGCTCCTCCTGACACACACACACACACACACAGTGGTGTCTGTTCCGCTGCAGCTCCTCACAGTGTGTGTGTGTGTGTGTGTGTGTGTGGGGGGGGGGGGGGGGGGGGGGGGGGGGGGGGGGGGGGGGGGGGGGCATGCTGACCTGCAGACACTTTTCCATGTGCTGTGTCCACACGCCGCCCTCCGGCAGAGGAACCAACAGGTCCACGCTGACAGAACATGTGAGCGTGGTCCAGGAGGAGCAGACACCTGACAGGTACCTCCAGTCTGCAGGTTTGGACGAACTCTGGAACCGTCGTTCATGGTTCAGCCGCAGGAGGATTCATCAAACTCCTGGGGTGTCAGGACGTGAACTCACCTTCGGATCTTTGACGTCGAACGTTCTGCAGACGGTTCTGACACCAAGAGTTAAAGAAAGACTTTCTGTCCGTCTGCTGGTGTCTACCTGCTGCGCACGCACACACGCAAAGGATACTTCCTGGTCTTAGGGTTGACGTGCAGGGTGAGGTGGTCCGTGACGTCATCGTCATCAGGGTTCCACAGCTGCTCTGAGGAGATCAGGTTCTCTACCGCAAAGAGCAGCTTCACACACACACACACACACACACACACACACACACACACACACATTTGTACACGTAGAATACTACTACCAATACTCTTCAGTGGAGTTACCTTGTTGTTACAGGTTATGTGTGTTTTATCATGGTGTTCTGTTTGTTCTTGTGTGTTCTCACAGCTAACAGACTGTAGCTTCCTGAAGCTAGCATATTGTAGTTCCCTACTGCTAGCAGACAGCTAGCAGGCTGTAGTTCAAAACAATCGGCAAACTGTAGTTCCCAGCAGCTAGCAGACAGTAACTCTCAGCAGCTAGCATAAGGTAGATCCCATTCGCTAGCATATGATAGATCCCAACAGCTAGTAGATAGTAGCTCCGGACTGGAGTTGCCTTGTTGTTGTTGTAGGTTGTGTGTGTTGCATTGTTGAGTTCTGTTTGTTCTCATGAATCTCACCTGACGCAGTGACGTCAGCGCGTCTTTGTTTTCAGCGTCAGTGATGATGAAGACTCCCAGCACACACACCCCTCCAGGCAGCATCCTGGACACCTGGGAGAGAATCACGGTGTGGATCTCCGCACGGGTTGAACTCACACGTCCACGTCTGACAGTCACCTGTTCCTACCTGTCGGGCGTGTTCGCTGATCCACTCCTTGTCCAGACAGTTTCCCACTGCTGCGCCGGTCTCCTCTTTGTGAGGCGTCCGTGTTGCCATGACGACAAAGTCCCTTTGAGGTGAGCTCTGAAACGTTTATGGGATTCACAGGTGTTCAAATTTTTTTAATTAAGATGTGTTATTATTTTTACAAATCTTAAATGTCTCAATAACCGTTACACACTGACCTCCTGCATATCTGCTTTACTTACTTTTATCATTTCCAAGTCTTTGGGACATCTTTGACCCCTGTGTTTACTCCCTGTGTTTCACATCGTTATTTTATTTTCCTGCCTTGAAAAGCACTTTGTAATGATTTGATGCATTCTCATTAACAACGTTTTTCTGCTTATGAAACTGAAGCGTCCACAACACAGTGAAGACTAGAGACGACAGGGACATGTTGTTAAAGTAAAAACTGGACATGGACTATTCAAATGATGTTGGAAACATGATTGAAATGAGTAACAGATCTTTGTCTCATCACAGGAAACTGGGAATCTGATGTTATTAAAGAAGCAAACATACCTGTCCGATGAGCAGACCTGTGACAGGACCTGGCTGCTGCTCACACAGGTGGGACAGGTATCCCTCCACCGCCTCCTCAACCATGTAGCTGCGGCCCATGGCGTCAGCACGGTTGGGATGAAGGTTTCAGGAAAGAAGCTGATGGAGGAATATCTGTTTAGTGAAACACAGTATGAGTTTTTTCAGATGCATCATCAAGCAAACTGCCAAACGAATCAAACCACTGTATCCATGTGAAGTTTCATGATGAGCAGTATATCGGAGTTTTTTCTGCTCCAGCTAGCAGCTTTAGTTCCCAGTAGCTAACAGACTGTAGTTCCCTTAGCTATCTTACAGCAAGCAGACTGTAGTTCCCGTAGCAAACTGACAGCTAGCAGACTGTTGTTCCCTTAGTTAACAGACAGCCAATAGACTGTAGTTCCCAGGGCTGTCAGACAGCTAGGAGATTGTAGTTCTCTTAGCTAACAGACAGCTAGCTGACTGTAGTTCCCAGCAGCTCGCTAACTTCAGAGAGCAAAAGTTGGATCGGTTCCTTCCAATTGAACAACGACCAGCGCACAAACTGTGATAGAAATACCTGAAAGAGGCGAATCAGCGACCGAACCTTTAGCCCGGCAGACACACACAGTGCGTTTGGGTTTGACAGCTGGCAGTGGACCGTCAGCCGAGCGGGGAAAACTACAACAACCACAATCCTTTGCGCAGCATGGTATTTCCGTCGCACCACTTTCTCGTAATGGGGCGAAATAGTAAAAGAGCCAGGAGTTTGACGGAACGTTGTTGGAATTTATTTAATGTAAAATAATAATATAAATCATTGTTTTTTTTTCATGTCACTGCTGCAAATGTTTCGTTACGTGTGTTGAACGGAATAAATCCGATACGTTGTTTGCGATGCAAACTATTCAACCGAAAATAAGATAGGAATATGACGTGATTTCGAGGAATTAAAACGGCTACTAATATTTGCTAACTTGCTCTCTCGATTTATTTTGGGCTTGTGATGCAAGTTTCAACCTAACTAACTAGCGTTTCTCGACAAAAACAGCACTTTTCAGTTCAATGGACATGATCACTTTCAGCAAAGCGGCGATGTCACATTTTATTTTGGAAGTAGTAAGTCCCCATCCTGTTTGTTATCAACGTAGCTTGACACCTTCGGTGGCAGTCTCCGCACAGAACCCACTGACTCGCACACTATTTCTCCAGGGTTTAGTGTCCAATTTTCACCGTAATTTGTTTCGGAGGAGCAGCTGGAGATGGCGGCCGTCCTGCTGCAGGTTCTGGAGCGGACGGAGCTGAACAAACTGCCGAAAGGGGCCCAGAACAAGCTGGAGAAGTTTGTGACGGAGCTGCAGAATGCTAACGAGGCGCTGCGGACCCACCAGGAGCGGGTCCGGGCGGACAGTGGTGTGTAGAACCGGGTTGGGTGTGCTCTGGACACCACCGAGTGTCTGTGGTACAATCCTCAGCACAGTGTGAAACCGCTGTGGAGAAGTTATTCAGTAAAACCTGCTGAGTGTGTGGTGTGTCTCGTCTGCCCGCTAACGTTAGCTACATGCTGACTGTGGTTAGCAAAGTCACTCTAGATGTCCATTATCTAAACGTCATTTTAGTAATCCCCAGCATCTAACAGACTGCTGTTCCCTGTAGTTAACATACTGAAGTTCCCTTTAGCTAGCAGACAACTAACAGACTATGGTTCCCGACAGTTAGCAGACTACTAACTTGGAGAGACTAGTTCCCTGAAGTTAGCAAACTGTGGTTCCCTTAGCTAACAGAAAGTAGTTCACAGCATCTAGCAGACTGTAATTTGAACAATGAATGTACGGCTTGGTCAATTAATACCAAAATAAATACAAAGGTCTGGCATTTATACACACGTCCATGTAACAATTATACATATAAAATCACTGTCGTACAGCTGTAAACGTATCTGATGCTAATTTAAGCTAAAGTTGTCCAATTAGTCAGTAGTAATGATCATCGATGTTTAAAACCGTCAGCCACCTGTCCTCGTATCTGTGAACTACTATCAGGAGTAGTGTTTGACTTTGTTTTCAGACTCAAGTAGTCCTGGAGGTACTCAATGTTCCTGTAGCCTGCGTGTGTAGTTCTTAGCAAAACACATGTTGAGTTTGTGCTGCCCTCTGTCCCAACAGAGCAGCAGTACTTTGACGTGGAGAAGAAACTCTCACAGAGTCAGGATCAGATCCTGACGGCCACCAGAAGCCTGCAGACGCTCACTGAGGAGAATAAGAAACTCAGTAGGATTTTGCACGTTTTCGCTCTACACGCAAAGAACATGTACACATATGTTCTGTTGTTCTCTCTGTTCAGAGGAAGAACTGAGCAGCCTGAAGGGAGTCGAGGGCGACGTTGCTGAAGACAAACCGCCACAGCAGGTACAAAGACGTGTGTCGTACGAGGAAGTAGTTTTACAGTACTTCAGCTGAGGTGCAGAATTCTTATGTTGTGCCAGAGTTTTTTGATCCTTATGTCATCAATTAATATGAACGGTTCATTCTGACAGACTGTGACTGTGTTTGATTTCATTTATTTACCACCGACGGTGCATGAATCATCAAAAGAATATGAAGAGGTGGATGCACCAGTTCAGTCTCTTTATTCAGGATGTTAATTAAAATAAAAAGGGACCTTGGCAGTATGCAGAAGAACAATTAAAAAACCCCAATGTATTAGTTTGATTGCAGTTTAGCCAGTGCAAAAAGGAAATAAAATGAGCCAAGACATTCAAGTAGTTACAGGTTGCAGAGGTATTGTACAGTGTTCAGAGCAAGCTAATTCCCATCTGTTGACATACATAAATAAATGAATGACTTCAACAAACAGAAATTGTTCAGGACAAACACAAACTACAAGAAAACAACAAATCACAAGATGAAAATAATCAAAACGATGCAAAAAAAATTCATGTAAAATATATGTGTGTTTGTGTGCAGCAGACAAAGGCCAAATATGAGCTTGAGGCAGAAAAGAGAGAACTGTCACGGCTGTTGGAGAAAAGAAGTCAGGAGGTGGAGAACCTGACCGGTGAGACATGCTGAGACAGATCAGACCGTTTTCTGACGTCGTCCAAAGGTTTGAACTGTGTGTGTGTGTGTCCACAGAGGACGTGAAGCATCTGAACGAGAAGCTGACGGAGAGCAACAAGGTGAAGATGGAGCTACAGTTGAAGCTGGATGACATCCAGTCGTCAGAGGCGACGGGACAGGTAGAGCAGCTGAACGTATAAAAGTGACTGAAATACCTTTTTCAAGCGCATGTTCCGTAGATCTCGTCTCTGAGAAGTTCATCCAACCCTGTCCCATCGGTTTGCGTCCCGTCAGTGTGCGTCTCCATCGTTTGCATCCAGCCGGTCTTTCGTTCCTACCGTTTGCGTGCTATGGGTTTTGTGCCTGTGACCACGCTGTGACCTGGCGTCCTGGTGTCATCCTCTCCGTCACAGCACCGGGAGAAGAGGCTGGAGCAGGAGAAGGAGCTGCTGGAGAAGAAGATGGAGTGGCTCTCTGCTGAACTGAATACCAAGACTGAAGAACTGCTGAACACCAACAGAGACAAAGGAAAAGAAATACTGGAGCTTCAGGGTGATGTGAAGATCAGCCGGGAGCAGGTAACACACACACACACACACACACACACGGAGTAATCACGAGCATCTCATCTGCTCATCAGTGATATCTTACGCTACAGTCGTGCTAGCATACTTTGGAGTACTGTATCAGAAAACAGCAAATAGTTCCTGAAAGCTGAGAAGTGTCACTCTGGTCCTCTACCTGGTGTGAAGAAGGAGCTAGAAGGTGAAACCGTCCATCGGTTCCTTGAAAGTATGCTAGTGCGAACGTGTCGCCGGGGTTAAAGGGTTAATGTCTTCATTGAACCAGCTTGTCTTCACCAGGTGAACAGCCTACAGAGTCAGCTGACCAGTCTGAAAGAAACCAACGAGAACCAGAGTAAAACAGCTGAAGACCTCAACAACAAACTGAAACAGGTACGACGGCGTCGCACGCCAGCCCCACAGTGTCGTTTCATTATTTTAGAGGAAACACGTGGCGCGTCACAGTTGTAAACAGTTGTGTTGGTGTGTCTGGCCGTCGCCCACCAGGCGAAAGACGAGCAAACCGCCATGGAGGAGAAATACCGGAATGAACTCAACGCGCATGTCAGGTTGTCTTCGCTCTACAAGGTGAGAGAGCGTCAAGGTCTCACCGTGGGAGGAGCCTCAACACTCACACAGGGACTTGGGGTTCATCCATCGGTGGGTTGCTTGGATCAGCGTTGTTGGAGTGAGATGTTTCCGATTGTGCTGCAGGAATCTGCGTCAGACCTGGAGAACAAGAACCAGGAGCTGAGCAGAGCTGTGGAGGAGCTGAGCAAACTGCTGAAGAACACCACCGAAGGTTTGACAACGTCACTCTCTGACATCATCCCCCGCTCACCCGCTCACCGGTGTCAATCTCTGTCGTCTCTGCAGCCAACAAGATGCTGGAAAAGAAGGTTTGCGAAGGAGAAGATGCGAAGAAACAACTGGAGGCGGAGCTCCGAGAGAAGATCAAGAAAATGGAGAAAGAACTGGAAAACTCGATGGTGAAGGCGTCTGCTAAACACTGCTGTAAGTACACACACATTCATAGAGAAGAAACAGAAGGGACTGTGAATGAACAGACGGTGTGTGTGTGTGTATGTGTGTGTGTGCGTGCGCAGGCGCACCACCTCTGACAGAGGACCAGTTGGACTCCATGTGTCCGTCTGCCGCCGCCATCGCTGCCATCGTCAAACCCGGCATGAAGTTCTTTGACGTGAGTTGGACAGACGAACCAGACGGAGTCACACTTAAACACACGCACGCCCCCACAAAACAGTGTCAGATTTAACAAGATTTTAACAAGGTCCAGTCCAGGTACAACAGAACATTCCAGCAACAGTCCAAGTTCACACCACCAAGTCATTGAGACCTCAAGGAAACACGGTTGCACTTCAAAAGGATTTATCAGAGCGTCCTCTTTGTCCTCCGTTGAAAAGTTAGCATTTTTGTAGCTGGATACATCACACAGCCACAGACCCGTCGCCAGCTCGCAGCTGATTGGTCAGAACGTTAGCAGGTAGAATCCTCTGGAACTTCTAGCGCCGACCAGTAACAGGGAGCAACGTGACCGTTCAGAACACTGACAGCCATTCAGTGGCCCCTTGAATCATTGGTCTGGGTTGAAAAAAACAGGAAAGAAATACTTGGTGATACAACTAATTCACAACAATTTTGACCTGATAGGAGTTTCTATTTTTGACTTTATTCCTTTCAGTAAAGCCAAATGCCACAAATGGGACTAACTCCAAGTCTTTGCTCTGCTCCCTCTGTGCGTGTTCAGCTGTATAACGCGTATGCCGAGTGTCAGACTCAGCTGCAGCTGGAGAAGCAGGAGACCAGGAGAGTCGGCAGAGTCCTGGATGAGATCGTCCAGGAGGTGGAGTCCAAGGCGCCCGTCCTCCGGCGCCAGAGGGAGGAGTACGAGAGCATGCAGAGCTCCATGGCGTCCCTGTGCAACAAGCTGGAACAGGCTCGAGCGGTCAGTGGTCCTGTTTGACCGGGGATGTCAGGATGAGTCTAATTTACCATGAATCATGAAAGTCACGTTGGATTCATCTCCAAAATCTGACATTGGGACATGCCAACCTTTGACCCCAAACACTGACGCGTTCCCCACTCACGAGGTGTGTGTTTCTGTGCAGGAGATCTACAGACTGCAGAAGGAGAAGGAGGAGGCCAAGCAGCGCTGTGAAGCGGTGGAGAGGGACAAACTGAGGTCGGAGAGGCAGCTGGACGACACGGCCACACAGGTGCAGATCGGATCGACGTGTTCGACGCGTCCTGCTGAGTCAGCGGCAGTCATGTGCTGTTCGTCCCCAGGTGTGTGTTCTTCTGGTGGAGCTGGAGGAGGCCAGAGGTCATCAGGTAGCCAAGGACGACGGCAGCTCAGCAGACATCTCCAGCTCGTCTGAGGTCCTCAGCCCGGGCCAGCTGACGTTCCGCGGTGTGGAGGAGCTGCAGCGCCAGAACCAGAGTCTGCTGGGGCGTCTGCGGCGGCTGGAGGAGGAGACCAGCGCTCAGCTGACACGGGCGGCGTCAGAGCGGTAATCGGGTTCCTCTGATGTCACTGCTGACTGTCAGTTCAAGTGTGTGTCTGTGTGTGTGATGGACTGACTTGTGTTGGGGTGGGTCAGTATTTATAGACCTGAGAACCAACATGACTCAGCAATTTCGATGTGGTACGGCGTAGCCTGACATAAGCTGTCTAGAAATGTTGCAGAACCAGTCTAAAATTTCCCTTTGCTCCTCTGATGATTGTTAACTGAAGCTCTGTGACACATTGACCTTTGACCTCAGTTTGTCCACATGTTGAAACAGTAATGGACAGGTGATGGACATAATGGTCCTTCTGTGCGTGTGCTCAGCACCTCAGAGCTGCAGCAGAGCGTGGAGAAGCTCCAGCAGGAGGTGGAGCAGCTGCGGGAGCAGAGGAACCAGCAGAAGCAGCTGGCCGACTCCAGCGCCCGCCAGAGGGACATGTACAAAGCTCTGCTGACTCAGAGCACCGGCTTCCACCTGCCGCCTCCAGGTGACGCCGCCGCGCCGCCTCTGCCCGGTGTCCGCACCGGGTCAGCGAGCGCTGAAGGTTCTCATGTGTGTCAGCAGGTCCAGAAGCCACCGCCCCCCCAGCGCAGGCTCGTCCTTCGGTCCCCGTGACGCGCTCGATGCCCCAGAGAGCCGCTGCCACCGAGTCAGCTCAGACCAAAGCTGCTCTCAAACAGGTACGGAGTGGGGGGGCGGAGCTGGTGGTATGGTATTGGGTTCCCCCCCATCGAACGGTAGCCATGTATGAATGTGTCTGATGTCTCCCTTCCAGCTGAATGACGCGTTCACGCTGTACAAGAAGGAGAAAGCAGAAAACGACCGAATGCTGAACACCGCCAACGAGCGTCAGGAGCGGCAGCTGGCCGAGCTTCGCTCCGCTCGCGCCAAACTCACGTCTCAGCTGGAGTTCACCAACAAGAGGTGGAGTCGCCACGTCCGACGCAGCGGAGGCGTTTCCCGGCCGGCCGTTGATGTTCCCGCCTTTTTGCCCCCAGGTACGACATGCTGCAGGAGACGGTCGCCGCCTACCGCAGAGAGATCACCGCCCTTCAGGACCGCAACCAGAAAATGGCTGCCACGTCCCAACGCCATGAGCACGTCATCCACACGATGAGCCACGACCTGCGGCGGGCCAACGAGCTGCTGGCGCTGGAGGAGGTGAGAGCTCTGATGGAGGTGGAGCTCGGAAGTGTCCTTCACGAACATCGCATCAATTTGTCGTCCCGTTTGTGTGTAGGTGCGCGTGGAGAACTTGACTAAAGAGAGGGACATGGTGAGACAAGCAGAGAGTCGCCTCACTCGAGAGAAAGACGCCATGTTGGCTGAGCAGCGCAACCAGAACCTGCTGCTTAGCAACCTGAAGACCATCCAGGTATGAGTGTCAGGCTTTGACCTCTGACCTCTGTGTGCGGCTGCAGGCTGATTGCTCTCTTTTTCTCTCTCTCTCCTGTGGGTGAAGTTAACGATGGAGCGCACAGACACAGAGACTCGTCACCGACTCAACAATAAGATCGAGAAACTGGAGGCGGAGCTGACCGCGATGAAGACCCGGCTGGAGCAGGAAGTGACGCAGAGACATGCTCTGGGACGCTCCATGGACGTACGTAGCGCGCACAGATAATCTTTATGCATCTGCGTTGAACTGACACAATTGACTGCGTCGTACCCTACGGAGGACCGACGTCAGGAGCATTTCTACTTCCGCCTTGAATCGCACTGCCCTGTTTTTTTCCCCAGTTATCTGTTTCTTTTTTCTCTTTTTCTCGACTGAAAATGAGCGGATCTTGTTACTGAAGCAACTACAACAAGATCGGCATAATTTTCCGCTGGTTTTAGGTCAAAAATTGTATATGAACACTTAAAGTCCCGCTCTGTGATCCAGGAAAGTCATGTGATGCACACAGTCCAATTATAGATGCCACGACGCGTAGTTGCAGGTTACACCGCAGGCGACATGTCTGCGCAGAAGCATAAATTGTGCTCTAGTACATGTCGGTAGTTTCGGTGCTAACGTGTGTGTCTCTTTCCAGGCTCAGTTGCTGGAGGCAAAGAAACAACTTGAGACCCAGAACACGCTGCAGCAGAAGACCAGGGAGCTGCTGCGTTGCTCTGAGCAGCAGGTGGCAGCACTGAGAGCACAGCTCAACTCCTCCTCCTCCTCCCCCTCGCCCTCATCGTCGACTGAGCCCGTCAGCACCCCAGCCACCAGAGCGGCCGGTCTCAGGGCGCCGCTGAGAGGTAAAGAACACCTCTGTTCGCGACACAGACGGAGGTCAAGTGACGACCCCTGCAGGTGGAAACATTGCTAATCCGTCATCTGTGGAGTATTGTAATTAAGGAGAAACCTGGAACGGTTCCTGAAAGCTGAGAAGGAGAAAACATTGATCTGTTCCGTGAAGTTGCATTTCACTTCAGAGTTGCTGTCATTGCGGTAAAGACTCGCCAGCTTCCGGTAACGAAGCGAATGGGATTACCATAATGACAGAAACATGGCTGTTCTCCACCGTCAGGGACCGATCAGCGTTCGCTGATCGAGCAAATAATTTGGTAATTACCAAAAAATGCTAGCACAAATGTATCAATGGCGACATGGTTGGTGTTAAGCACTCAGTGGGTCGGGCTTACATCCTCCCAGTCCCACCCATGAGGAGAAACCTCATCCAAAACCCTTCTACTGTCCGTACGATATCTGAATGTGGTCCGTGTTGTCCGCAGTGCGTTCTCCAGTGCCGGCAGCCGCTCAGCAGTCCGGCCCATCGGAGCAGGAGCTGGCAGAGGTCAAAGGTCACCTGAGTGCCGCCGAGGAACGCAACAACGAGCTAGCAGAGCAGCTAAAGAGCGCTAACGCTACTGTGGATCAGTACAGGGCCGTGGTGCTGACGCTGGAAGACAGTTTGAAGAAAGAGAAGGAGGTACGGCAGAGTCCTGTCTCACACACACACACACACACACACACACACGGACTGACCCCTGCGTGTGCGTGGTGTCCTCATCAGTTCCGCTCACCTCTGGAGGTGAGGCTCCGCGAGTCGGAGGAGGTTCAGAAGCAGCTGGAGAAGAGGATATTAGAGGTGGAGAAGCAGAAGCAGAAAGAGGAAGAAGAGAGGAGGAGAGCTGTGGACGACGTGGAGAAACAGGTAATTCTTCTGTGTGTGCACGTGGCTCGATGACGAGTGCGCTTTTGCGCCACGTGTGGTGAAGAGTCGCAGCGGGCCGACACCAGCAGTGCACGTTTCCCTTGTGTCTCCTCCAGGTGTGCGAGTTGCAGCGTAGCCTGAAGTCCAGCCAGGCGGAGCAGCAGGAGGCGCTAGAGAGAGCTGCTGCTGCTGTGACCCTGGAGCAGCAGGCCGTTCAGGAGAGTCTCCTGCAGGTTTGCCAACACACACTTTGACTTCCTAGAGTACTCCACACTATGCTAGTGCAAATGTATGGTCAGCACTACCAGTCAGTGTTAAAGGGTTTCACCAACACGTCCTCTGTCACCGTCTGCAGACGAAGCTCGCTGGAGAAGCTCAGGCAAAATACGAGCGCGAGCTGATGCTTCACGCTGCCGATGTGGAGGCCATGCAGGAGCTGAAGAAAACATCCCACCAGGATGCGGCGCGCAGGAGAGAGCTGGACGAACAACTGAACAAGACCAACGCTCTGCTGCAGGAGAAGAGTGCAGCCTGGAACACGCTGGAGCGACAACTGAAGGTGGGAGAGGAGACGCCAAGGTCACACAGGTGGGTCGCAGCCACGGTTGGGTTTGATGAACGTGTGGCGTCACTCCGCCTCCTTCAGGAGGACCTGTGTGGTCTGAGGCATCGCAGCGAGGAGCTGCTGAAGCAGAACGCTCTGCTGCACCAGCAGATGGACGAAATGGCCACGAGGGGGCAGCAGCAGCAGCAGCAGCAGCTGGACCTGTCGTTCAGTGAAGACGGGAAAACCACTGAGCAGATACTAGAAATACTCCGGTAAATAGCCTGACGGCACACAAACTGCATTTGCCTGCAAGGAATCACCAGTGTGTGACTGCGTGTGTGTGTAACGTAGGTTTGTGCGTAAAGAGAAGGAGATCGCCGTAGCTCGATGCGAGGCATCAGAAGGAGAAGCTCTTCGCCACAAACAGCGAGTGGAGCACCAGGAGAGGGAAGTGAAGGAGTTGCAGGAAGCTCTGAACGCCGAGAGGGAGAAGATGCAGGTGGGGAGAGAAAAGACAGAGGAGGGATGAAGGCTGCTTCCTCCATTCACTAGGTCACTGTCACTACCCGATCTGTACAGGAAACCCGTTTTGCTATCATTTGTTCTGTGCATCTGCGAAAATCACACTTCTCCTGATCACCACCCCTTTTTGTTACTTTGTTTTTACAGTCTGATATGTCAGATCTTCAAAGACATGTTTGTAACGCGTCTTAGTGTGTTTAAAACATCCAAGTGCCTTTTTTAGTCGTCCTAGTGTTTTTATTAACACGTTAAAGGACTTTGTGTTGAACACGAAAAGTAGTAATTTGTATTTAAATACCTAAAAATGCCATACAGTAACAACAAAATGTCTGAACATAATTCTTAAAACTAAAAATAACATTCTTTTGTATTTAAAATGCCGTTAATTTATTTGACAGTGGCCACATTTCGCACATGCACAGAACAAATTATAACTTCGTTTTTTGGGTGGTGACATTTAGCCCCTGTCCACATGGAGACGGTACTGGAACTGGTTTTAAAAAAACATCTGTTCACATGGACTCGTCTCCAGAAATGCATGTGTCCACACAAATCCAGTGAATACGCTATGAGTACATCCTCCAGGCCTCTAGGGCTCTAGGTGGTGCTGTAACACAGGAAGGTCCAGCTGATTCAACTGGACTCGTCTCCGTGTGGACTAGGCCTTAATCTACTGTGGTGTAGAAACACTATTCACGCGGAAGCAGATACTATACTATACAATGATTCCCCCGCTCAGGCCATGGCCAAGACTGTGGCGCTGCAGGTGGAGCAGCTGAAGAACATGCCGAACATCAGCGCTCTCCAAGAAACCAACAGGATGCTGAAGATGGAGCGAGACAAGCTGGAGCTGGAGCTGCAGCAGACGCAGGCCAAAGTAAGAGTCACTCATTTGTCGCAGAGGTGTCAAAGATCCCGGTGTGAACCAGCAGGGGGCAGCGTGACACCAGGATAGATTATTACAACCTGAGGAAATGGATTAAAATAGAATAAATAATCAAATACAAAATAGAATTGATATTAGATAGAAGTAGTAAATTAATATAGATTTGAAAAATCTATATTAATTCATAAAACTATTGTTCTGCCCGTCAGCTGAGCAAACTGGAGTCCACCATCAGCCCGTTGCACCAGTCGCTGTCGCAGCTGTCGGACAAAAACGGCTCCCTACAGGCCGACAAGAAGATCCTGGAGGACGACCTCAAACACCTGAGAGCCAAAGTTCAGGTACGTGTTGCACAGAGATGCTTCTTCCCAGACGTAGGAGTTCAGTCCTATTTATGCTTCTGCGTTGAACTGACGAGGACCCCACGGAGGCCCTACACCATCCACATCACTCCCGCCCACTGCTGTGACCACTCAGAACACGACTTTGGACAACGTCAGTAAAACTATCGTCCTGTCGTGCGTCCACTACAAACCGTCTTCGTGTTACCACTGACTGGTCTTTGTCGACATCCTGTAACTCCGACACAAACGATTTAATCATCCGGAAAAACGTCACTTGAAAGGGCTTCTCCCTGGAACCACTTCCTGTTAACACCCTTATAGTATAAGAGTCTCCATAAATGAGTGAACTCCACCACAAGTAACACACACACACACACACGCGTTATGGCTGCATGTTGAAGGTTAGCACATGAGACCTTTCTCTGGCTGCTGATCACCTGACATGTCACCTGTCCTAACCTTTGACCTTTGAAATGATCATATTCAACCTGAGTGTGTGTGTGTGTGTATGTGTGAAGCACCTGGTCAGCCAGCAGAAAGACGGTGACGCTGAGGAGAAACAGAAACTCACCACCGAGAGAGAAGCTCAGCAGAGACGCCTTGCTCAGCTCGCCGAGGAGACGGCCAGACTGAAGACGGAGCTGTCCAGGTAGGCGACCAGTGCAAACATCTGAACGCCAGAGAAGACAGCGGTCACGTCTGTCCGTTTCGGGATGAGTGTCTGACCCCAGGTGGCCTTGGTGTCGTTTAGAACCAGCGCCAGCAGTAACTCCGCCCAGTCTCAGCTGCAGTCCCTGCGAGACACTGTGGGCCGTCTCACATCGGAGAGAGACGCGCTGAAGAAAGAACTGGAGGCTAAAAACAACGACATACAGGAGAAGATCAAGACCATCACACAAGTGAAGAAGATCGGACGCCGCTACAAGACCCAGTACGAGGAGCTGAAGGTCCAGAATGACAAGGTGGGTCATCAGTCACTGGAGTTCTGATGCCACACGGTGTGTGTGGGAGGGGTCAGAACTACATCTTTGTGTGTGTGCCCCAGCTGGTGGCAGAGACAGCAGCGCAGACAAGAAGTGAGCCGGGTCAGGAGGTGCAGCAGGAGCTGAGCAAAGCTCAGGTGGAGCTGCAGAAGACCGGAGAGGAGATAAACGCACTGAGGCAGCAGCTGCAACACTCACAGGAGGAGGTGAGACGCTGCTGCTGTCTCCATTCGTGTTCGTTCTTGTTGTTAGTGTGACCAACGCGCTCTGTGGTATTCCATGTACAACTACACCATAACCCAAATTTGGGACCTGCGTTTGTCCAATACGGATATACGATGTGGGGAGGGCATTCCACTCAGCAACTTCCTGTCTGAGGCTCAGAAAACGACTCAAATTCCAGTTCAGACTGCAACTGGAACTGTAAATGTCAGGAATGAAGTAAAGAAAGAGAGAAACTGTCAACATGTGAGAAGCTGCGATCAAACTTCCATCCAGTCACAGAGGAGATGCTGATTCCTTTGTGTGGTTGTTGCTTCAGGCCAAAAAGTCCCAGCAGGAGTTGGGGGAGGCCCAGAAGGAGAACCAGCAGACCAAAGAGAAGTTCCAGGAGGTCCAGAAGCAGCTGGCCCAGAACCAGAACCAGCTGACACAGGTACTGTGGCAGCCCCACTAACGGGCGAACACACACCGTGTTCTGACGCTGTTTCACGTCGATGTGCTGCAGCTCCAGTCCCAGCTGTCTCAAACTCAGAACCAGAACCAGAACCAGCTCACCCAGAGTCAGAAGGAGGTCCAGCAGGCCAAAGCCCACAGCCAGCAGGTGAGCGCCACCCTGCAGGTCATCTGCCTCCACGGCCACAGCTCCTCATCCATCCTCCTCCTGCCCAAACCACAGCTACAGAACCAGCTGAAATCCTCACAGTCCCAAGTTCAAGCCCGGCAGAACCAGGTCCAGCAGGTCCAGAGGGAGCTGCAGCAGGCTAAAGACGCCCTCCAGCAGAACCTCGCAAGCCAGAAGGAGCTGCAGCAGACGAGTCAGCAGGAAGTCACCAAGCTGAAAGCTGGTCTGAGCCAATCAGAGAGCAGGGTGAGGAGGAGCGCCCGCCTTCGCTTTCGACCTTCTGAGCCACTGCTCAGCTGATACCTGTCTGTCTCCTCCTCACAGGTCGCTGAGCTCCAGGGTCAGCTGGACAGCCAGCTGAAGGTCAGGCCACACACACACACACACACACACACACACCTTCTCTGAAGTCCAGGCCAAGCTACATGCATCCACCTTCAACAGAACGTTGTAGTAACAGTTCAGCTGCAGAAAGTACTGTTGTTTCCATAGCAATGGGTGCGATGTGCTGTAAAGCAGAACAGCACAACCACCCCACTGGAGAACTCAGCTCTTCTTACACTGTGAATTTCCGTGTCCCACACTCTTGACGTTTCTCGTTGGTTTCGGTCGGTCAGGTGGTGTCGGAGCGGGAGGCGGACGTCCGGCGTCTGCAGGAGCAGCTGCAGGAGGCGCAGCAGGTCGGCCAGAGTTCCCAGTCCATCCCGGCCGGTGACGTCAGCGCCACAGCGGACGCTGACCAGATGCTGCAGAAGGAGCTGACAAAACTCAGACAGGAAGTACGTCGTGTGCCGACGCTGCACCAAAGGCGGCTGAATTACCACGGCTTTACAACGTCGGCGTGAAGCACCGCGAGACCACAGGGAACTAGAATCGCTACAAACCGTGTGTTGAAAGAACAGGCGGTCTGGTGGTCGGATTCCACATATGGGCCTTGATTTTGAAGCTTCCTGTCTGAACCATCTGCTCTGTGGACATTGACGCAGCTCTGCTGCAACCTACCGCCGAAATGGACCCAGCGCGTGTTTTTAGGGTTGAGACTCTCTTTAGAAAGGCACTGATTGACTAGAACAAGCCGCAACGCTTCCAGTGTAAAGCTGGGGTGAACGTTGAACGTCCTACGCTGTCGTGAGCGTCTCTACTTCATCGTGGATCTACGTTGACTCTCTTACAGCTGAGCGACAGCCGGAGCAGAGAGGAGCAGCTCCAGCAGCAGATGGCCGAGAAAGAAGAGAAGTTGAAGAAGGCTTGTCTCGGAGCCAAGACCAAGATCAACCAGATCAACGGTCACTGCTGGCGCGCACACACACACACACACACACACACACACACACACACCGAGCCGACTTGAACTCCTGAGTGACTTGTAGCGGTGGTTTGCAGCTTCCCGGGAGCAGCTCCGACAGGAGGTGGAGGAGCTGCGGCAGAACAAGGAGGAGCTGGAGGTGAGAATGAACGCGCTCAAGTCCCAGTACGACGCTCGACTTCTACGTCTGGACAGAGAACTGAGAGACGTCAGAGGGACGCAGACCCACCCCGACCCCAAGGCAGAACCACTGGACCCCAGTGGACCCAAGGTACCGTCCCCCTGTCTCCTCCCATCTCACACACACACACTGGACAGAGGACATGTTGCTGACATCAGCCCCGGCTGAGAGATGACGTACAGACAATCAGTGACAGGAAACAGGAAGCACACGCTGCTCAGGTCACATGTTGACGTGTGTTCTACTGTCGCCTCAGGTGACCGATCAGTCCAGGTGTGTGGACCAGAGACAGATGTCTCTGAAGAGTCCGGCCCAGGACAGGAGCAGGTAACACACACACACACACTCAATGTGGAGTGACGCTGTGGACCGTTACAGTAGCTGACACCGTCTCTCTATCAGCTCCAGCCTGGCCGACCCTCCCACTGCCAATATCCGTCCCACGCCGAGTACTCCGTCTCCTAGCAACAAGCCCAGCCCTTCCCCTGGCAGCAAGGCCACTCCCCGTGCCAGCATCCGGCCAATGGTTACCCCGGCAACTGTGTCCATACCAACGCCAACCGCCACTGTGATGCCGACCACACAGACCGACAGCCAGGAGGGTGAGAGCGGGGCGTGGGGTGATGTGAGGGTGTGAGGGCGCGGCGGGCGAAGTGTGGCGTGGCGTGCAAGCGAGGGCGTGCCATGTGAGAGAAGTTACCAAAGTATATGAGAGGTGTGATGTCTCTGCAGCTGTCGTTGGCCCAGGAGCCGTCCTCTCCTCCACCTCCAGTCTGAGCACGTTGATCAGTCAACCAACCAGCACTCAGACCACAGCCTTCATCCAGCCCACGCAGCAGCAGGCAGCCAATCAGGATGCAGGCTTCAGTGTGGAGGCGGAGCGACCGTCTACGTCGACCTCTCTGATTGGTCCAGGTGAGCTGTCCATTGCTGATGTTTGGCGTCCACCAACACACGCCCTGAACGCGCCCCGTGTTTGAGCAGGTTCTAAGCGCAGCCGAGACGAGGAGGACGAGGACGAAGACAGTCGACCGGAGACTTCACAGACGCCTTCTACCACAAAGAAACTGAGGCTGAGGGCGTCCATGGCGCTGCAGGTTTGATCCTTTCGGTTTCGGTGGTGGAGCAGCTCGTCGCTCCACTACGCCCCCTAGTGTCGGTGCGATCCAAGTGTTTGTACAAGTGTTTCTACCAAACTTGAGTATTTCCTTCCTACACACTCGCCTGTAACATGGTGGAATCGGTCCAAACGCTGTTGTCGTTTGTCTCAGGTGGAAGGTGACGAGGAGACGGGAGAGGACGGACAGGAGGACGACAGCCAGGTCAGTTGTGTGCGTGCGTGACTGCGTGCGTGCGTGACGAGCTAACATTCACGTTCTCGTGTGCAGGAGCTCCCAGTGGACGTTTTTCCCGTCCTCGCTGCAGGGGACGGGGACATGGAGGAGGACGGGGTGTCCCAGTCCGTCCCGTCTGATCAGATCTCCTCCCAGGAGTCCACTTTCATCAGGGAAGTTATCGTGATCGACACGGACAGCGAGAGCCGAGGCAGCAGAGGGGAGGGGGCGGCTAAGCAGGAGGAGGACGGTGATGAAGAGGAGGACGACGAGGACGACGACGAGGAGGAGGAAGAAGAAGAAGAGGATGAGGAGGAGGTGCTGCTCTGTTGTCTAAATGTCCTCAGGTGTCTCCAGCTTTGTCTCAATGTAAGAAGCTTTGCTCCAGTACAAGGAGGAAGAGGACGGCGGGGACATGGAGACGAGGGGCGGAGTCGGCAGCACTGAGCAGAGCAGTGAGGGGGAGGAGGCGGAGCCATCAGACGCCCCCCACGCTGAGGAGGACGCGTGCGGCGTGTCCTCGGACTCTCAGCGTCCCTCTGAGTCGCCCCCCAGTGGTGAGCGTTGGTGCGTCAGTCCTCGTCCGTCCACCGGGGGACATCTAACATCCGTCCATTCCTGCAGGTGAAGGCCCCACCACCGCCACAGCAGAGTCCGAACCCCACAGAGACCCCGTGCACCCGCCGCCCACCGCGTCACCTTCTGCGCCCTCACTCACCCCCCCCCCCCCCCCCCCCCCCCCCCCCCCCCCCCCCCCCCCCCCCCCCCCCCCCCCCCCTCCGCCCCC
>CAAKHB010007351.1:10623-22143 GCA_901007665.1 Aeoliscus strigatus
AGGTGAAAGGTGACACACTGTAATTGGGAGGAAACGTGGCTGATGGAACTGAACAGTGTGTAAATATAACTTCATTCACGCTGACGATTCAGAGAGAAATTCACATATAAAACTGAATATAAATAAGCTAGAGAACGTACATGAACACAAAAAGGGTGGAGAAACGATAACCAGCTACATTTACAAAAAAAACATTTAAAAAGCTCAGTTCAGCTTAAGATTCTCCAGTTACTGATCATTTACATGACTGACTGTCCATAGTATTTACTACGTGCAGTCGACATTTGACTGCTTTGGTGAACATGACCCCAGTTGTGACTGATGGAGTGCTAGATGAATCTATGAATCATCAGTATTCTCAGCGTCAGTCGGGAGCGGACGGCGGCAGCAACTGCACCATGAACCCCTGGAGAAGAATCACTGATGCAGCGAGCACTCACACCCCAGCAGGGGGTCACAGTCAAGACACACATGCACACATACATGCACACACAAAAGGAAATATTGAATGATGACCTCATTGGTCACCACGTGTTAGCTGTCTGTAAGGTCACTGGTTGCTATGGTTACACGATGAAAGCCTTGGCTGGCCGTGTGAGTTTTGCACCAACCTGTTGAACTGACTGACACTGTGAGGAGGAACCGTCTTCATCGGGACATTTCCTGTGGGGACACAGAGACACACATAATCCTCTGGTTTGTTTACAACAACAACAACAATAATAATCATTAATCATCATCAACATTTTGGGCCCAGAATTTTTAAGAGCGCAACAAACTTTTTTTCTAGGTCGCACCGGTGCACCTGATGCTGCCCGGTGAAAAAATAAGTTTCTCTCTTCAGCGCATCATCTCTCTGTGTTCTCCTGTGACTGAAGTCACACTACTGCCAGAATCATATAGTGTTTAAACAAATGCCTCTGATTGGCTACGGCCCTGTTCATGGTGGTGTGTTTAAGTGACCTGAAACGCAACAAAAAGTGGGAAAACGAAGCGAGGTAAAGACATTGTCATTTATTTCATTAAGAAAGCCTACGGTTGCACCCAGTGCCACGAATGAGTTCATCCAGCCACGACATGGAGCCCTCGGGCAGTAAAACGCCAAGCCCTGGTCCGGCCCTGACACTGAAAGGAAAAAGCCCAAACTGGATTTGTTCAGACACAACTGGCTAAAACTATTCCCCTGGCCGAGGTACGATAAGGAACTAAGAAATGCGTTGTGTTTTCTGTAAGAGGTGTGGTCAGAGCCTGGCAGGTAGTAGTGGATCCATGAGCAGGTCAACAACGTTTCGCATCAAAACTCTAAAAAAACACAATACGTAAAAAAAAAAACACCATATGTTGTGACAAGTGTGTAGAAAAAGTGTCCCCTCTCTGCATTTCAGCAGCAGGCTGTAATGGTCAGGTCCTCTGAGAAGGTCACTTTGAGCACAAGCACCTTCATTTAGAATGCTTTTTATTTCGCTATATGTTCTAGATTGAAATGTTCAATTTAAGCTCAGTGAAGCACTTAAAACATTTTATGTGAACTTCAAATAAAGACAAGCATTTTTCTACACGTTATTCTTGTTTAAAAATCACATTATATGAAAGTTAAAAAAAAAAAAAGTTAGACACACCGGTGCAGCCAACACAAAAATAGTTGTGTCGAGTCGTGCTTAGAGTGTACAGTAGAGTGAATCTGTCACAGATGCTGTTTTCCTCTTCATCCTCCATCCATCATTCAATCAGTGAATCTCAACCAGGGTATTGATCATAGACAATCGGAATCGTCCCCTCTGTCTCCGCTGAACGTCAAACTGCATTTTTCACAGTCTTTTCCTACCAGGGTGTGTTTCAGCGGATTGTTCCTTTATTAGCTCTTTATCCACCATCTGCCCTCAAGGTCAAATGGGAGGTCAAGCAATGAATCACTTCCTGTTGGTTTGCTGGTGCATATAATGGGTTAATGAGCGCCGCGGAGCGCACAGCTAATTGATCACTGCAGCTATTGATTGATGATCTCCAGACGAGGAAGCGCAGACTCATCCGTCCTCGTCAATACAGCTGATTAAAGTTCACATTCTTCTCACACTCAGATGATTTCAGGTTCAGAACCTCATTTCCCCAGACAAACACATCGTCCCAGGTAGAGGTGCAGGGTCAAAGGTCTAGAAAGTAAAAGGTAAAAACGCCCAGCAATTGTGGAGGAGACAATCACTGAGGATGCTACTGTTGAGGAGGCGATTGTTGAGGAGACAGAGAACTGCTGAACCCTCTGACGACCCACCCTTGGACTGGCAGCAGAGATTCATCACTCAGGCCATGTCCACATGTACTAACACAGTCTTTTTCCTTTGTCTTTCTTGGCATTGTATCAAGAATATTTGCATCCAAATGGATCCATTGTAAACAACTTGACAGGCTGGAGTTCATATTCCAGGCCTATAGGTGGCGCTACAATTCACCAAAAACTGAGAAGAAGAGACAACGGAGCGCCCTTCCTCGTCTGCCAAGCAAAATAAAAATAAAAGTGAGTGGATACTTATGGCCATCTTGTTGGAGTTACTGAACGCTAACAGGCTCACTTCACGAGGTAAATGAAGAAGAAAATCTAAACACGGCGGCGAGATTCAATGCGGAGCTCCGCAGACAGACAGAGGTGGAAATATCATGCTACTACATGAATGCAAGCATGTACATTTTTGTTGTTGTGATGAGACGTCGGGGGGGTGGGGCGGCCTATTCAAATTTTTTCGACCTGAGTCCAGGTTTCAAAAAAGTGCGTTTGGAGGACCGTTTGGACGATGGGCCCAAACTATGCAAAGTAAGAAACTAAACCCAAAGGACAAAGCCACATGCACCCCCCCGCCGCCCCCTCACGTGCAGCAGTAACCTAGAATAGGTGAAGCTGAAACGGACTTTTATGGTCGGTTTCATTTACCGATTAGTCATTGCTCTCAACTTCTCATGGGCTTATATCCGTTTATAGTTTATAGAAGCCTGCTGACAACAGCTAAAAATGCCTCCATTTTGGAAGAAAATGAAATACTAAAACCAGAACACACACATTTTCTATACATCCTAGTGTGCCCACAGCGTCTGCTGAATAAAACAAATGTAGCTGATGACCCCTGGTGTCATGTATTTTTTTTTAATGTAAAATAATAAGTTTGATCAGTTTAGCAAACACAGCTGAATGCTGCAGGCCACATAGAGATCAGAGGTCAGAGGTCACTGGGTGAACCTGAGTGACCTCAGCTGCTGTCAGCTGTCAAATTCTCTTTCTCTCTCTGTGTGTGTGTGTGAAGCTTTGTGAAGATTTCAGATGTGTTTCTTCACTGCATTGTAGTCAGTGGACAGGGGTGTGTGCGTTGTTTGGGAGGGGTCTCTGTCCACCGAGAACAGACCTGCTTCAAGTCAGGTGATGTTTCACAAATCAGGATTTCAGAACAGGTTCCGATGACTCTGACTATTGGTTGATGAATGGTCGTGCCTTTCAGGACCATTTGATTTGAACAACTTTTTACTCTAAAACCCTCTGATATTTCTGAAACAACAAATGGAATAATCCAAATGGGCCACCAGTCGATTTGATTTAATCTCCATTAAACCTGACTATCACACACACACACACACACACACACACACAGATTAGGGGGCCTGCATTCATTCACCACTAATCTGTGGTGTTAATCTAATGGTTGTAACTCTGCAAACTGAGACATTATGGAGCTTTAATCTGCATATGTGGAACACACATATACACACACACATACACACACATTCATGTCTACCTATCAAAGTGAGGACACAGTGATGTTCCTCACCCTTTGCATCAACCTGACCATCGGGGCTGGGTGCCTGTGATGTCATCATTTTATGTTTTATATGTTTCGATGATGTGAAGATCCACGATCAGGTCATTGCATTAAACAAGCAGAACGCTTCCGACATTTCAGGACAAGAAGAAGACATACAAATTTCCGGGTTCTGTGACATCATCCAATTATACCGTTCTATCATTAACCAGGTTACTAGATCACACGATGACCAACCGTCCAGTCGGGGGTCGACACTGTGGGTCTTCTTGTGTCGTCCTACTGGTGGGGGAGAGAAAACTGTTCTTTATGTGTGTTTTAATGTTTGTGAATGAACAGAAGTGATGATCGCCGAAGTGATGACCACCGCCACCACTGCCACACACACACACACACACATTAATGCGTTTCTAAGTTGGGCTGTAACAGATGCTGGTGGCTGAAGACAGCTGCACTGCAACATACCAATTATACACACACACACACACACACACACACTCACGGTGTAACCTCAGTGTGATGGCAGTGACACCACATTATTCCAGTCTGTTATCTCAACATTCATGCTGAGAAGTGGGGGGGCCTTAAAGGAACAGTTCAACATATTCTCCCCCTCAAATTAATATCATGTTTCAGGAGCGACACCACCATGGAAACATTGTAATTGTCACCTGCTGTTGCCATGGCAAGTGATTTCACACTACAAAGTTGGAGCATTTGTCAGGAATCCCAAAGCAGAGAGGACTTTTGGCCAAGAACTAACCACTGAACCCAGACTAAACGAAGGGCTGGTTATCAGAGATGTAGACACGAAATAGGACAAAATTACTGAAATACACAGAAAACAGAAGACAGTGTCTCAGGAATAACGTTGCCAAAAATAATATTCGTCTAGTCCCTGATGAAATAGCAGCGTAAAAACAGGAAGTGAACAACAGTATTTCACTTAATGATGGCTGAAGTAACTTGAGAGATAAACAGACGAGTTTCACAAAGGTTAAGCTTGGACCTGCTCCCTTGTCCGACCAGCTCATGGAACTAAAGATAACCGAGATAGATAGATAGATCCAAGATAACCTGTTTTGCCATTGTATTGATGAAGGAAAGTCTTAAAAATAACATTCACAACTCATCATCCTAAGATCACAGCTGTCAGTAAAAGACATGGCGTCCAAGTTGATTAACAACTGATACAATCACAGTGATCAAAACATAACTGACAAAATATACGACAATACGGGAACAATGAACCTTAAACCACTTTAGGACGGTAAATCAATCTTATTCATGGCTCCTACGATGGTATTGTATTGTGTTTGATGTTCCACCTGCTCTCAAACCACCACTCACACAGTCACCCTGGCTTTACACTGGAAGCGTCTGCATCATTCTGGTCATTCACTGCACGTTTCACAGCGTGTTTCTGAAGCGTCTCTGGCGCGGCCTTCACCCCCGCCCCTCTAAAAATACATGCCGGGTCTATTTTGGCGCTTGGCCGCAGCTGAGGCACGTGGAAATTCCATAGAGCAGATTGCTCAAACTGGAAGTTACACACAACAACATAGTAAATCTGGTCAATTTTCAAAATAAAGCACCGAATGCTGGCTCTGATTGATTTTCAAAGTAAAGCACCATATGCGGATCCTGCGACTTGTCAATGTGTTGATGTATTGATGAAGAACTTCAAACAGGAGAACAGGACTCTCCTGCTTGTCCTTCTCTCTGTACACGCCGTTCGTCGTGACTCTCGTGTCCTCGTACTCTTGCGGTACTTGTCGGCCGTTCACACTCCACTTCTGAAACACTCCTCGTGTGAACTGAGAACACTGTGCAAACAGAGCGGAGCCTCAGCACAGCTGTGACGCACCGCAGACGCTTCCAGCGTAACGCCGGGTTAAAGTGGAACCAACCCCCAAAGTGTCCTAAACATGGGCAGGGCGGGGAGGGGCCGCTTATATTACAACTCCCATGCTGAGTTTTAAATTTGAGCACATGTGGAACAGAAACATGGCTTGAAGTGGTAGATTTCTGATGGCAAGGAAGAGTCTGTGGGGACACATCTGTCAGACGCGCTGGAGACGCCCCTCCAGAGGAGCCTACTCACAGGCGGCAGCAGTCCAGTACAAACTGGGGCAACACAGCATTACCTGTGACATCATCACAGGGCTGACACCCGCTGTCAACCTCTGATTGGGTGAGATATTTTCTCAGGTGCCACACAGGCGCCTCCCAGAGGCCGCGTAGGTTTAAGGCGGCACAGACTCAACTAGCCGCAACAACTGATTGAACAGCTTCTATCACATGAATTTCCACCTTTGTCTAGAAAATGAAATTGTTTTTGCATACACAAGGTTATTTGTTAATGTAAAATAAAGTGGCTCCCGTTACAGAGGAAAGATAATATGTTCACTTTCAGTCACAACAAAGAAAGAAAGACGCAACTCGAAAAGCCTCAACACAGATGAGTGTAATATAACTGGATACCTAATGTACAGTCTCACCAGCCACTACCGTTTCAACCTGTAGAGGGCACCACTATGTATGGTTGGTGCTGCTTTTATTGACAGCTGAAGTCTTTTGTGGACTCACAGAAGAATCGTGGAACATTCTCAGTAATCTGACCCTTTAAAAAGAGACAGACAGACAGACAGGAAGAAGGAAGGAAGAGGCCGAACTGGAGGAGGAAGTGGAAACAGAGGGACAGTAAATACGGCTCATTCAAGCCAGCAGGGGCGACTTCCTCCTTCATTACAAACAGCATGATCACACACACACACACACACACACACACGTTCAAGGAACCTAATCATGAAGGGTCAAACCTTTGGACAAACTGATCAAATGTCCTCACGACACTAGTTCCACACTCCACAGTACAGACAGACACTGGAGCACGTCCGAGGAACACTGGACCTCACACAGACGTCACACCAGCTGTCAACACGCCGCCAACGAACACGCTGCGCCATCAGCACTGAGGCTTCAGTCCGTCAGTAAAACGCTGAATGAGCTGAAAGAACATCATTCATTCGCCTCTACCCAAGAGGGTGAGCGAGGGTATTGTGTATGTGTGTGTGTGTGTGTCTGCTTACATAACTCAGAAACTGCTGATCAAATTTTTACTCAAGGTAGGTGGTCGCTGTGGCTCGGCCCTCCTCTAGCTGAGTGTTTTCACTTTGTTTAACATTGTGAGAGAGGACAATGTGGAAGAGGGTGGTGGCAGGTGTACAGGTATGTGTCCCACTGACTGATGGGTGGGGGCACCAGAGGGAGCAGTGAAAGGGGACAGTTTGTCCTCGCCACACATGTCAGCCCATCATGTAAAAAAACAAAAATCTGTTTCGGTTGAAGCCTGACTGCTCATTATCACACACACACACACACACACACACACACACACACACACACACACACACACACACACACACACACACACACACACACACTCAAGCTTTTCTTCGTGGACTCCATTCGACTACAGATACTTTGTCTGGGGCGCATTCAGCCTGCTGGTGTGAAGAACACGTTTCTAATAATGTTTCTTTCAAAGGTTTGACAGAACAAATTGCTCTAAACACCCAGCAGGGGGCGACCCATATGACATCACTCAACGGTCCACAGAGAGAACCCAGAACGGGTTCTGCTGGTGTGGTTCTGGTCATTGCCACTATCACACAACATACTGACTAAAAAGGCTGGTCAGTAATTCCTGAAATACAGTCCAACCCGGCTGACTGGTTCTGGTCTATCGGGCTGACTGGTTCTGGTAACTTAGGCTGACTGGTTCTGGTAACTTAGACTGACTGGTTCTGGTCTATCGGGCTGACTGGTTCTGGTAACTTAGACTGACTGGTTCTGGTCTCTCGGGCTGACTGGTTCTGGTTGTTTAGACAGACTGGTTCTGGTCTCTCAGGCTGACTGGTTCTGGTAACTTAGGCTGATTTATTTCACATTTCACTTCAACATCAAAGAGAATTTTTTAGAGCAGCTCTTAGTTACACACACACACACACACACACACACACACACACACAAAGTTGTTGGAGTTACTATCAATCTGAGGTCCCTGTCTCCTCGCCGTCAGCCATACACTTCATCACCATGGTTACCCCCACCATCACCATGGTAACGTGGACCATCAGAGGCACATGCTAAGCTTTTGAGTTTTTATTCCAGTCTGTGGTCCAGCAGTGTGGACACAAAACGCCATCCAGAACCCGACCGGAGTCCATAGTAAACAGGAAGTCCACAAATGAATGATCATGTTTCACATTATTTTGTCATTTTAGACATTCTATATTCAGACACATTGCAAAGGTTCTGAGCTTATCAGTCTGCAGGGACCCACCGAGAAGGTTCTGGACCTTCAGATGGCTCTAACATCAGAACAGACCTCCCTCGGGTTGGGCTTCAATGTCTACGGACCTGATGTGGTCTAGAGGACCGTTCTGGGACCTCAGCCTAAATGTGGAACACGGTTTTGTGAAGTGACTGTGAAGTTCCTGGAAAAGTCGCTGCAGTGTCCCCATGTATGTGGAACACCCGTCTGTCTGTCTGTCTGCCTGTCTGTCTGCCAGGCACAGGCAGCAGAGCTTTGGACCTTCGGACACTTGTGTAAGGTATCTGGGCTCCAGGGTCCGGTTCAGGTTCCGGTTCCGGTTTTGAGCTACAGCCTCTTAACATTACTGATGTCCTCACAATGACTGAGGAACAAATGTGTGTGTGTGCTAACTCCACGGGGAGCAATCGAGAGAAACCAGCCGCTTTATGGATTATTAATATCACCTGCAGCGACACACACACACGGGGGAGTGTGTGTGTGTGTGTGTGTGTGTGTTAGGGGGATGGGGGAGCAAGTGGGTGTTGGGGGTTTGGGGGGGCTCAGCAGTTGGTGCGTTCAAGGACGCCTCAGTCACACTCGGTGTGTGTGTTTTTATAATCGGGTTGGAGGCCACGCCCTAATCTGGGATCAACAATAGCGCCCCCCCCCCCCCCCCCCCCCCCGCCCCCGCCTCTTCCTCCCCAAGTCTTTGTAAGTTTCTTGTTTGTTTACACTCGTCCTCCAACACTTCCAGCACATCTTTTCTATTCTGTCAGGTCAACGAACATCAAACGCAGACGATACACTCCAGCGCGTCCTCTTCAGTAAACGAACCACGTTACAGATGAAAGTTCCTCACCCAGTGTTGTTTCACTTTCAGATGAGAAACGTCTCCACATGTATGTCACCATATTTTATCCTTCTACCTCACGTGTGAAGAAGACAATATAACTCTCCCTCCTTGACCAATCATGTTGAGACTGATGTGATCGGCAGGAAATGCCGACTCCGAGTGAGAGGAGACACAATGTGACAGGAAATTGACACAGGAAACACAAGCTAGATTTCTGTCACCTGAAATTTTAACTTCTGAAGGTTTCTTCCAAAATAGCATTAACGTTAGCTTTAGCCAGATGATGTTACCGTTCATTCATTCATCACAGCTCACCACAGGGCTGATGTTACCATTTTGATCCCAATTCCCAGTTTTACCTTGTACAATGACAATACGCATATTTTATTATGTTCATTACCTCCAATTGTGAGAAATGTGCCCGGGAAACCTGAAGTCCAATTTATGTCTGCCTGGCCTCCACAGACGGCAACAACTGTTATTGGACTGTTTGTGTCATGTGACTTTACCAGCTCTCAAAGCAGGATTTCCGTGTTGGCTGAGGAAAAATTATCAGTCACTTTCAGTCACTATCGCTGGAAGTAAACAAAAATCACTGATACCCGGAAAGAAAACGAAACATGGTGGTCAGCTTCAACACAGAACGACAGACAGACAGAAGCATAAAACCTCACGACATCAGGCCTCCGCGTGCGTCACTTCCGAGCAGATGCCCCCTTGTGGATGGGGGTGGCCATTGTTATGGGTCGGCTGAGACGATCAGTGTCTGCCTGACCTGCACTCATTGTCTCACTCTGCTGGGACTTCAGAAACACAGATGATCTTTGATGGTGTTCAGACCAACAGACTCGTTTCATCAAGCCACCGACAGAATGAGCGAGTGCAGCTGTTGGATGAGCAGGTGCTGCACGCGTTCGCTGTTGAAACCATTGTTTTCCAATTTTAAGACACCAAGGGCTTTTTGATTGTGGGGGTGGAGTTCTGAGGAAAAGTATGACAGAGTGAATGTGAAATTAACAATGCTCAAGCTGAAACATCGCACTCTGAACTGACAAAAATGGAATCTACGTTTAGAGACTATTCCTCCAAAGATTCAACAATCATCCCATTGCGCTTGTAAATGCTCATTTAATGAACACAAAACTGTTTGGTAAGAATTTATGCAAAACAAGGAAAATACAATGAACTGAAATTCAAATGCAGATGAGGCGTGCACGCACACACACGCACACACTCCCTCAGGGCTGGTGTGTTTTGTCCTGGTGCTGCTCAGTAGCAGGCGGCGGAGATTCCCTGAGGAATTGCACCAGCAACTCTTTCATCTGCAGAAACAGATGAATGTCTCTCACACACACACACACACACACACACACACCATATGCTTTGAAGTGCCTCTGGACTTCGTTCAGGAATGATCACATTGAAGGGTCAGTTCACCGGAATCACACAGCTTCCTGGTTTGTGGACATTAAAGGCGTCTGTGTTCCATTCTGGTTAACAACCGTGTTCCAGCAGGTTCATCAGTGAGACAAAACTAAAGGAGATTTGACCTTTGACAATTACACCATATGCTCTCTTTGTAAAATCACGCCAGGGATGGCAACATGATGCCAGGTTATTTCTGCTGTGGAAACTGGATTCAGAGAATTCCTGTCAAGTGACGATGACTTTGTTTGGGGAAAGTTGCCGCCGAATGTTTTAAATGTCACGTTTCAATGCTCCATTGTTTCTGCAAGGGCACAAAGCCGCAAGGGGGTCTCCAACCAGCTGACTGCAGGCGATAAAATGAGGACACATATGCAAAATAGATAAAAACATTCTCGCAGATCCTGACTAATTAATACTGACACCAACAGTCACCAACAGTCCATCAACAGTCACCAACAGTCACCAACAGTCCATCAACAGTCACCAACAGTCCATCAACAGTCTGCCAACAATGTGCCAACAGTCACCAACAGTCCACCAACAGTCAATCAACAGTCTGCCAACAGTCCATCAACAGTCTGCCAACAGTCCATCAACAGTCTGCCAACAGTCCACCAACAGTCTGCCAAGTCCACCAACAGTCTGCCAACAATGTGCCAACAGTCACCAACAGTCATCACCAGTCCATCAACAGTCTGCCAACAGTCCATCAACAGTCACCAACAGTCATCACAGTCCATCGACAGTCTGCCAACAGTCCATCAACAGTCACCAACAGTCCACCAACAGTCTGCCAACAGTCCATCAACAGTCACCAACAGTCATCACAGTCCATCAACAGTCTGCCAACAGTCCATCAACAGTCACCAACAGTCCTCACAGTCCACCAACAGTCTGCCAACAGTCCATCAACAGTCTGACAACAGTCCATCAACAGTCTGCCAACAGTCCACCCACAGTCTGCCAACAGTCCACCAACAGTCTGCCAACAGTCCACCAACAGTCTGACAACAGTCCACCAACAGTCTGCCAACAGTCCACCAACAGTCTGACAACAGTCCACCAACAGTCTGCCAACAGTCCATCAACAGTCTGACAACAATTGTATCCTGGAACTG
>CAAKHB010007351.1:22163-47156 GCA_901007665.1 Aeoliscus strigatus
TCCACCCCCAGTCTGCCAACAGTCCACCAACAGTCTGCCAACAGTCCATCAACAGTCTGCCAACAGTCCATCAACAGTCTGCCAACAGTCCATCAACAGTCACCAACAGTCCACCAACAGTCTGCCAGCAGTCCATCAACAGTCTGCCAACAGTCCATCAACAGTCACCAACAGTCATCACAGTCCACCAACAGTCTGCCAACAGTCCATCGACAGTCTGCCAACAGTCCATCAACAGTCACCAACAGTCATCACAGTCCACCAACAGTCTGCCAACAGTCCATCGACAGTCTGCCAACAGTCCATCAACAGTCTGACCAACAGTCCACCCACAGTCTGCCAACAGTCCACCAACAGTCTGCCAACAGTCCATCAACAGTCTGCCAACAGTCCATCAACAGTCTGCCAACAGTCCACCAACAGTCTGCCAACAGTCCATCAACAGTCTGCCAACAGTCCACCCCCAGTCTGCCAACAGTCCATCAACAGTCTGACAACAGTCCACCCACAGTCTGCCAACAGTCCACCCACAGTCTGACAACAGTCCATCAACAGTCTGACAACAGTCCACCAACAGTCTGACAACAATTGTATCCTGGAACTGTCACTATGACAGAAATGTATCTCTGGCCATTTGACACTCAGCCTGCGACTGCAGCACAATAATACCGTGTCTATGTGTGTGTGTGTGTACATGTACATTTACAGTTATCCGTATTAAAACACACCATCAGCACAAAGGTTCAGACATTTGAGTCACATTGGGGTTTGGGTTACAAGTGAGTTGAGGCTCGGTGGCGTGCGTCCACACAAAGACAGAAGTACAAACGTGTCTAGATTAGAGGTGATTAAGGCAAAACAGTAATCTGAATGTGGACTCGGACTAAATCCTTCAGATTACTCAAATGGAGGTTGGAGTTAATAATCTTCATCACTGGTGATGATGATGTCATCGAGGCGGCCTAGTACAGCCACATGACATGTTTCCTTCCTTTCCTTGTTCTAGTGGCAAGTTTGTCTCACAAGACGCCATTCAGACCTTTTTATCACCGTGACCTCAAAAAATAACTTGATTTTGATACATAAACACAATTCAAGTCACATGAAGCACAAACCGACAAAATCAGAATCACACTGGAGGAGTTCAGACATCCAATCATTCCTCTACCGGTGTGTGGTCTCCTTTAGAAAAGTATCAGAATCAGAGTTTGCATGAATCTGACATTCAAGAAGAAACCAGGAGTGAAACGGACCCCGTGTCAATCAGCAGATCCATCAGGGGCCGTTCTAGAAAGCAGGTTTAGTGGGAATCCTCAGTATGTTCATCCTGAATTTTCTTCATTTCAGAGTTACTGAATTCTGACATGACTTTGACAACACGACAACTTTAAAGACGTTTGGTTTGATTTCTGTCAGTTTATGTGAATATATAATTGACAACTCAGGCACACCAGCGGCCCTCAAACATACAAACGACAGGACTTTATGACACAGATCCTGTTACGCTGTGACCTTAGAATGATGATCAGTGATGTCACTGATTCATTCCTACACAACAGTCAGATCTGATTGTAATATGGTGTTACAACAAACACACCTCCCATCTCATCCCTCTGTTGGGCCTCTGAGGCTTCTGGTCAGTTCCAATTGAACCAGTAGTTCACTCAAACAACTAACTGGTATAAAAAATAAATTTTTTTCCCCAGTTTCAATATTAAAAGTGTTTTCAGTCTCGGAACTGAAACAGGTAGATCACCTTCAACTGGGAGTGCGTGTGTGGTGCAGAGTCGAGTCACATGACGCAGACTCGTGTACGTAACGTCAAAATGTGACTTCGACGTTCACTTGTGCTCTGTAGTCCCAACAGTAACGTGCATGTGCGTGCGTGCGTGCGTGCATGTGTTGGAATGTCAGCTATTCAGTATGCGGCTGCGGGCTGATCCGTGCCGTGCCAGGACAGGACATACTGGGAACAACGACAAAACGAAACTCACAAAACAGATTTTCAGCTGAGCTCAGTGTCAAGACTGGTTGTAAACTTGAGCGTCCGCTGATCACGCTCCCTTCCAACCAGACACCCTTGGAAACCCCTCAGCTTTAAACCGTGCGTCGCCTGCCGCCGCCGCCGCCGCGCACGTAACGGCTCTAAGAAACAAACCCGGTAAACGTCCAAACAAACCAAGATACAATTGAACTGTGTGAGCCGAACTGAGGAGGTTCGTCTACAGCTGCAGAAAATTTGCAGAGTTACCTCTGTTTTCCTACAAATAATCATAGACCGCCATTAAGATCCAAACTAACCCGTTTGTGAACGGAGTTCGTCGCTGTCACACCCGCCTGGCGAACACACGCCGCTTCCTTCCTGCAGCACACTCTGGGCAGTTTGGCCGGACGGGGGCAGCGGGGTCTGCGAACGACGTCACACTCACCTGAGCTCAGAGGTCCGCTGGGGTTCCGACGTGCGCGAAGAAACTTTCCGACACCCGTAGACAGGAGGCTTGACGATCCGCGAAGAGAGCCGCACAACAGGTCCGCCAGAGACCCCGCCCCGCCCCGCGCCGCGCCGGCAGGATTTACAGACGCTCCTCTGGTCTTCCGCAGGACAGACAACCTGCCGCGTTCTGGTCCGAGGTCCATGTGAGCACGTCGAGACAACCCTCGGACAAGACTCGTGTGTGACTCAAGTCACAAAGTCTGTCACTCCACAAATGTGTCAACTCATGTTAAACTCCAGTGAGTCGCAAATGTCGGAATGTCGTTAAATCCGAAACGAATGGAACAGATATGTAATGTCACGCAGGCCGTTCCACCGCGGTGCATTCATATGGAGAAGAGCAAAAGAAAGATGCTGAGTAAGATGTTTAGGTGTGAGTTTGACGTATTATTTCACTGATTGTCTGCAGCCAACTTCGTAACTTAGTTGCAGTGTCACGTGATCCCATCCAGGTGAGTCAACATCAGGAACAAACTCCCACTACTGCTTCAACACCGGACGTGATTGAGGACTTGTGATTGATTCTGGAGATATTTAACTCCCTCAGGAGAACTCATCTTTACTTCAGTGTGACGTGTTTCCACTTTGACAGGTGAGATGGACATTTTGAAAAGACGTAGACATGCAGACATCATTCACATTTTACTTTATTGATCTTCATCATACAATGCTAAAACTTTTTTTAAACTCAGCAATGACTTAATGATCAGCTGAGATATGTCTATTCATTTAATAACAATATTTAAATTGGCACAATTAGAAAAACATCTGGTTAGTCACCACTTTGACCTTTGACACCCCAGAAAGTCATGTGACTGACTGTGATGAAGAGAAGCATCCAACAGGACGTTGATTCACAGGGTTTTCTGAATAGAATGAATAAGAGCAGATCAGATTTGTGACGCGACATCATTTCATTGTTGACGATGTATTGATGAAAAGTATTGAGACAGTAAAAACAACATGGAACCCTCCCTCATTCATGCACACACATACACATATATGTATACATCATATATCAGAATGTGTGTGTGTGACTGAAGTTGTCAAACATGGCAATGAGGCGCAGGGAAAAAACAGTGGTGGTTTGGGGACTACTTTTAACTGAAAATACACAGAGAAAGAAATGTAAAAATGTGGAGGAAGTTGTGAGGACGTTTGTGTTGTTGCCACAAATCCATGTCAGCTTCCATTTCTAACGCCTATCATATTCAGTCATGGAAAAAATGACTAGTCCACTTGTTTTCTTCAATTTCTTGTTCATTTTAACACCTAGTACCACTACAGGTACATTTGTTTGGACAAACATAATGATAACAAAAATAGCTCCAAAGAGCTGCTATCCAGACATTTTCCATGGTTTTCTAGAGAATAACCAAAATCAAAAACAGTGCTTATCAGCATTCCACATATTCGTTTGTGTGTTAATCACATAATACACACAGGAGTTAGTACTTGAATGCATAACCATTGGTTTTGATGACTGCAGCTATGCATCTAGGTGGGTGGTCTAATAACTCTTTCCATGACTGTATTTATTGCCCTCCACTGCCATGGCTGCTTTGTGACTGGTTATCATTCCACGAGACAATCCACAGTCTGAGTGTGGGCGGGGCTGTCCTCGATGTTCACCCAGAAGTAGAGAACATGCTTTTCATTTACGATCTCAAGTCAGGGCAGGTCTGGGAGGGTAAACATCACTCCTAACACACCTCACACCACTGGATAATCTGGCAAGATAATCCTTGGAATCATCATCAATGATCGGACCATGGCGGAACTTGGTCAGGAGGGGGAATGGGGCCAAAACCTGCCCTAATTATCTTGTGGTGTGTACCAGAATAGACCCCAATTTCTGACTGACAGGAGAACCAGCAAGTGAAAACTACAAATCTCCAGTCCCAGTCACATTACCCACCAGCTGAGTGTGTGTGTCTCCATGGTAACCAGTAAAAACTCATGAGAGCGACTCCTCTTCATCAGTGGTTGCTTCCCCCCCTCTCTCCCCCAGGAGGAGACACAGCTCTGCCAGTCGCTGCTGCATCTTTGGGATTCCAGAAAGCTGATTCTCCAGCCGCAGCTTCTCCTCCTGAAATACAAACTTTCACTTTACCTTTGTAAAACACATCAAGTGCCGGAGGCATCTTCTAGCAGTGGTGAGCATTACCATGGTTTCCATGATTACCATGACTACCAGAGCCTCTGCAGGTCAGACCTGAACGGTGCAGTGCCGGCTGAGGCTGCTGATGCTAACCGTGAAGGTGCAAACACAGCTCAAGGACGTCCCGTTTTCCCAGGACAATAAAAACATATTCAGCACTAGATCTTAACTCTAGGACACGAGGTCACTGAATTACCTGATAACAGTGATGATCAGACTGACTGATGCTGACCGAGGCCATGGTGTCAACTCTACATGTGACCTGTTTTGGCTGTTATCAGGCAGATAATTGGCAGTTTGAGGGATGGGGCAGGATACGTGTCCCACAAAGGCCATTGCTGGTATTCTTGTGTGGACTTGATATAATGTCACTCAACAAGTTGTACCTGTAAATGTCAACGTGTCCTTTTTGTTTGATGTAAGATCACAGTTTCATGATGAACAAGGGACAGACCTGAAGAGACACGCGAGTTGATGCATCGAGACGTTCAAAACGCCAACCTCCTTCTCCATCAAACTGCAGGATGTGAGAGTGGTACTTCCTGAGGAGAGACGAGGAGACGTTTTATAATGATAAAGGGTGTGGTAACACCCAGCAGTTAACAGCTCTGCTGCTCTCTGCTGGTTAAAAATGGAGCTGATTCGTGTGTGTGTGTGCATAGGCTTTCAGGGGGACGGTGGGAACATACCCACCAGTTTTTTTAAACAACAATATGAAACTATGATGATAATAGTGGAGTCGTTCAGTCATGATGTTTTCTGCGACACAGTTCCAGCAGTTTTTTTTGTGACAGACAAGCGAGACAATAGAGGCAGAGAGGGACACGATCACTGATGAAATGATTCGCTGTGGATGGATTTTTGGACTGAATGTGAGACCTGAGTTATCTTCACAGTTTAAACTGACAGAAATCAATGTCGAGCTGTATATCAGTTATCAATATATCATGATAACACAGTATACAATCAGCTTTCATTTAGTGATGACATTTCTAATATGTTGACATTTCCAAGCAGAGTTTGGCAGGTTTCAGCACTTCAGGAAGCACTGCTGAACGGAGTGCGAATGCAGTGGGGGTGCACCCACCAAATTTCATACCAATCTGATGCTGTGTGTGTGTGTGTGTGTTTGTGTGAGAGAGTGTTCTGACCACAGTGAGGGTCTGTGGGTGATTGACAGCAGGGCTATCCCAGAATCCTTTGCAGCTTGGAAGATGCTCCCCTCCACATCAATGCTGACAGCACTTGTACATTCGTCAAGCAGCGCATATCTGGGTCTAGACACACAGACACACACACACAGACACACACACACACAGACACGTCAGAGGAGGAAACAGCAGCTGGGATCGGTACGTGCAGCTCTATCAGCGTTGACTCAGTTACCGATGGTAGAACATACGCGCCATCCCCATCCTCTGTTTCTCGCCTCCTGACAGAACGTCCTTCCAGTCACTTACTGAATCCCAACCTGGCACACAGCAAAGACATGATGCAGTGTGTGATGTCTCACACACCCCCACACATGCGTGCATACACACACGCACACACACACACACGCACACAAACTCACTAACCTCCCTCTCGGTCCAGGATGTAGAGCAGGTGGACGGTGCGAAGGATCTCCTCCAGATCTAAATCTGACACACCATTCTGAAGCATCTCGTCCACCGAGTGTGGATAGATCACCTGGTCTCTGAGGGTCCCCTCTGACATGTAGGGTCTGTACGGATGCAAACACCAGATCATATCCTCAGATGTGTCAACAGGGACTCTACTGCCATAGTACTAGTACTCAGAGCTGCAGTATAACCTTTGTGGAATGTAGAACATGTTCTGTGGTTCTGGACGGAAGAGAACTCCCCCGTACACGGGCCACAGTCCACTGAGGATCCTGAAGAGGGAACTCTTGCCACATCCGTTTGGACCGGTGATCAAAATGTTCATGCCCTCATCCACCTGAGACACAATGTGAGACAAACCAGAGAAAACATCTGATGAAGTACTTCACCACAAATGCACACAGCAGCTCACACCAGCTTCACCCATTCAAGTTCATCCAGTCATGCGATGATGCAACAATTCACAGTTCCTCAAAAATCCACTGAAAGCTGAGAAGCTACACTTGGTCACACTGAGTTCACGTCTTCTCCCCGATCAGATCAATAACCAGAGCTGACAACTTTCACAGACTGATCTCAGCAAGTTGTGAGCGCTGAGGGCAGAGGCTTCACTTCTGTTTCAGACATTTACAAGAATCACATATCACGTAACGGAAGGACTGATACTCAGTGACGCACATAAGAGCGACTGGACCAATCACAGAGCTCTGTCAGGGTCAACGGTTAGAAAGCACATGACAGAGGAGAGTTTCTGTTTTCCTGAATGTTCTTCTTCTTCTTGTCTGACATGTTTCCATCTCCGTTTCCTGCTCTGCTCACCACAGGAATTTCAATCTGTAAAGTGTCCATTGTGTCTCTTCAGGCACACACATGTAAATGAGCTGCAGTCTTTGCTTTGACTTTTGACCTCAGTCAGAGATGGACGGAGAAAACATGGGTGGATATAACAAGTGGATGAAACAAGACAATAAGAGCTGTTGCCTACCAGTGACACCATAACGGAACGGGCAACACCGCACTCTGTGGTTCTGAAGTTCTGAACAGGCACATGGAGGCTACAGACGTCCTCAACTCAACTAATTAGGACCACTCCATTTTTTAGCTTTAGTCTCCTTTCAAGACTGGTAACTGCAAACGTAGTGAACAACTAGCTGGAACAGTTATTGTCGACAGAAACTGAAGTTTCCCCAAACAGCATGATGTTAATTCATAATATCATATTTGGCATATACTGAAAAAGCTGAGTAGATGTGTGTGTGTGTGTTTGTATCATACCTGGATGTTGAGGCTGGAAACCACCACATCTCCAGTTGGTGTGATGATTGGCAGGTTCTCACAGCGAATCCCCTTCTCCACACTGATCACCTGGCCTGCAACAAAACACCACATGAAACTGACATCTGATACCATTCTAGAAAATAAGCTTGTTCTTGCACTGATCCAGCATATGACTGACTGATTGCTGAGTCCGTCGATACCTTGGCGAGCTAACTCTGCACCATGCTAACATGAGCTAATGCTCAAAGTAAGTTGTGTGACAACAGACAGATAATAAAGTTAGGTTCAGTTCAGTGAGTAAGTTTTAAAGTTTTGGTATTGAAAGACAAATGCGGCTCAAACTTGAGTCAGTCTGTGGCTTTCATGAGGTTTGGACGATCTGATTGGTGCTCCACACACATTCTGTGCACACACAGCTGATTGTGCTCCGTCTGACCTCTCATCTCCAGTCGTCTGGAGACTTTTTGGCCGTGCTGCATATTGGTGCCCCCTGCTGTCTGCTCCTGGTCTCTGTCTGCTGAGCGGCGGTAGATTCCCTCCTTCACCTCCTCAAACACATTCAGCATCTCTGAGACGCGAGCAGTGTAACCTGCCAGTTCAGTGACCTGCAGAAAAGCAAATGTCCGGTGAACTCATCAAACCTGTTTGTACATTAGCAATGGTGGACATTGTCGCTCTCTGTTGTTTGTGAGAAAGTGAAAAAAAGGAGGTTCAACAGGGGTGTGTGGTGAGAAAGTCACACCTCCTTATAGGAGCTCATGATCCTCTCCACTGCATCAGCTCCGGCGTTGAGCAGGTTTCTGGCTGTGGTGAAGGCCTGTGTTCTCTCACTCACTAGATCCTCCTCCTTCATCACCAAAGCTGCCTGCTTGACCTCCTCAGAGTCTGATGACATCACAGAGCCGAAGATCACACAGATTTACTGGGTAACGTGTTTTTTGTAATTGACTGCGACTGTTTACCATTCTCTGAGTATCCGGTGGCGGTGATGATAGGCACAGCGACCATCACGAGGCCGGAGGCGCTCCATACGTACTTCATGAGAAACTGCTCCAGCATGACATACCAGAGACGCTTTCGCAGAATCTGGTGGATCTGAGAAGACAAAGACATGTAGCTCTTCTGCAGCTGGGCCATCTCCACCTACAAATGAAATACACCCGACTCAAATGTTAGTGGAACATAAAACCATGAAACCATGTAAATACTGTGTCCACTAGGGGGCGTGCACCCTGCAGGTTCACCTTGTGTCCTCCGTAGAAAGCGATCTCCTCAGAGTTGGCAATGATGCGGGAGTGCATGTACCTTAGGTCTCCTTTCCGTCGTGCCTCCTCAGCCACCAGCTTTCCAAATCGAGGAGAGCATGCACGCAGCACCTTTGCTGTGAGCACCACCACCAGTCCAGCTATGACTGATGGCCATGTGGTGTTAGCTCCTGGAGGGGAGAAGATGGCAGTCCTCCTCATCTGAATTTACAGTGAAGATGAAGCGGTTTTCTCACTACAACGCCTCAGCCTGTGGGAGATACTGATTCTGCATCTGTTACACAAGCAGTCGGTGTGTCCTAGCTGTCATCGATCATCTCCGTACCTGTCCTGTTCTCTCTGGTAACTATTGTGGTATTAATGGGCATTATGGAATATTATGAGTTATTATTAAACATAGTTGGAGTATGTCATTATGTAGGAATGTTACGTAGTATTGAGTGTTGCTGGAGTATTATGTCGTGTTATTACAATACCTTTTATTGTTACTACTATAACAAGTTTTATTGACATATTGTTCTGCAGTATGGACTATTATTGGAGTGTTATGCAAGGAGTCTGGAGTACTGCTGAGTACAACAAATGCAGGAAGACACTGACCTTTGGAGTGAGCAGTGCGCAGCAGTGTGTAGCAAGTGACCACCACGTCCAGGATGGGCTTGGTGAGGTTGGAGTACAAATGAGCAATGGAGGCTGAAAACATGACGATGTCCTCAGTGAGAGACTGATCTGGGTTGGACAGACGGCTGTCCATGTTGCTGACTCTGTAGTATGTCTATGAGACAGACAGGAAGAGTCAGAGGAAGATGTCTCATAGTTTTGATGGACAGCTGCTTAAACAGGATATAAAACACGACAATGAACCACTGAAGAGTCCGAGCAGTCCTATGTGTCCTACCTGGTTGGTGAAGTAGAGCTGGTATGCATGCTTCACCAATCGACTCCTGAATTTGAGAGTCAGCTGACCCTCCAGGAATCTGATGGCGCTGTTGATGAACGTAGCAGGAACGGCTACAAGCAGCCACTTCAAAAGCTGCAGCAAGAAGGCCTGTGGATCCTTCTGCACGATGCACTTGACTATCACACCTGAAGGATCAATATTGTGGGTTAACACTGTGTTACCTCTATTGTTAGGAAAATTTGGTACAATTATGTTAATTTTAGTGACTTAATCTAACAGTGGGATTAATCATCCATGGTGGTTTGTTGACTTGAAAACATGTCTGACCACATACTACAGGGAGTACATGAGCACATCTTCACTTCCTGTGGAGACAGAACACTTCCAGACTGACACACATCCCTTCAAAGAAGTTTAGAGACATTCCAGAAAACAGACTGACCGTCCAAAGATGCGACATAGATGGACAGGAAGGTTCTGGACATGAGAGTGAGAGAGTGCAGGACAAGCAGGCCGACCTCAGGACAGAGTAACCGTGGAAACAAGAGCTTCAGCAGATGATACAGCCTGAGGGCAAACTCCCGGTTCACTGCTGGAGAAGTTGAGGAACGGCTGACTTTGCCCACAGGAAGTTTATCTTCAGCCAGCTGTTTACCTGCCACACTCCTCTGAAAGATAACATAGATTTACATATTGTGTGTGCTTGTGCAAACTATTGTGTATCTCTCTAACCTGGATCCTCCTCCAGATGTACGGAGACACTTTCTTAATTGCATAGGCAGCAAGAAGGGCAGCTGTCAGCCTCCTGAGCCGACAGCTTCGCCTCAGATGAGCCGACAGCTTCTGATAGGTCAGCTGCATCCTGACAGCCGACTTGCTACAATCCGAGGATGGCAACAGCCGAAACAAGCCACAGGTGGCGTCCCGGAGGGGGTCTGAATCATGGAGAGGTCATGTTGACTTTTGCATCAGACCCGCTAACCTGCAAAAACACGGTTGATGTTTATACATCAGTCAATGGATTATTTGGATGTGAAATCATCCAAAGCAGACTGCTTCAGAAGCACTTGACCAATCAGCTATACAACTAACTACTTAGGTCATTAAAATCTAGACAATAAGCTTTTCATTTGCATAATATGTGTTTGCACAACAACACATATTTAGGAAGTTTTTTTTTTTATTCAGTCACATTGATCAACAGGTAGCAATCAGCGTGAGACAGGAAAATTGCCATCAGGTTAAATGATCTGAGTGACACTGCAGAGGTGAACTGACAATAAATGAACCAGCTGATTCTATCAAAGACCAATGACTTCTTAGAAGAAGGCCTGACGCAGGATCCAATTCTATCCCAGGACACGTACACCTGAGAGTTCTACCATCACGCACTGTCCTTTCACACGGACCAGTGTATCTCACGTAAAAACACACAGGACGTCCGGAGTGACCTGCGGAGGGCAAAGAACACTGCTGGGGTTTGACTGGGAGCAGACACTCACAGACCGACAGTGACCGTTACAGATGTGTTCAACGGGCGATTAAAAAAAAACACCTTTGAACTATTGTGCCTGTAAAGTCTTCAAATGATTAAAAACCGACCGAAATCAACCGACAACAACGATAAAACCCTTTTTAAAAACTTTAGCTGGTCAACATTAGCTAACAAACGTTAATCTGTGTAGCAGCTGTCAATCACAACAGAACCTCGTCCTTCCTCTGCCGTCTTCGATGTACGTATACGTTAAAAAAGTGTCTGCCGACGAATTGTTCTGTTAGTGCCAGCGCTGTGCTGGTACCGAATGGAGCTAAAAGTTTGACTGAGGTTATAAAACCCAGGAGCTAACGAGGCGACGTCAAAGCTAACCGCTAGCATAGCAGGAACTTTCTCATCTCTGCTTGAAAGAGTTGAAACGTTCCGGTAAATTCCCCTTCATCTGGGGGCATGTCTGTCCAGGGCGTACACCGAAGCGCCGTCAGCGTTCTTACACCCAACAAAGAGTATATAATCTGTTTTTAAAGTCGTTTTCTTGGTTTAATGTCGCAGCTCGGCAGCAGAAAGATATGTTTACCTGAGCGGACGGGCCGCGTCCCCATACTGTTACTTCCTCCCTTCTCTGCTGCACTCACATCCTCACTCCACTGCCACAGCTCACGAGAAACTCAAATGTTTATGTTTATATTCACTGTTAAACGCTGAGGTAAAATGTTCAATTACCCGACTAATGTTGACTTTATCATTTTAATTTTGTTATGACTAACCTGGTTGCTGGTGGAGGATGGAATAAGAGTGGACCGTCAGGTGTGCCTCCCCGGCGGCCCCAGAAGGGTACATCATTCTACACATAATCGGTGATGGGACCACAAGGAGGAAACAGTGAAGACAAAACTTTATTTAAAACAGCGTGTTTACAGCGTCAGCCATTTTATTTACACCTGTTGACGTCAAACTGACATGTCTGGGTGAAAAAGTACAAATGATATAAAAAAGCAGTTACGCATTCATCTTACAGAAGGTTTAAAAAAGACACCGACTGTACAGGTGCACCTGAACGCATCTCAACAGACTGTTCTGGTCCACAGCTGCTCCTCCATCCAATGGAGGACACTGACCTGTGGTCCTTCCTTGATGAATGCAGATTCACGGAGAACAAATACTGCAATATACTACTGTACAGTACAGTATGTAGGCGGTACAGTGTTCAAAGTGTTTATAATGTGCAGTCGTTTTAGTGTTTGTACTGCATCACAGCAGGTGGTTCAAACAGTCACTGAAGATATTGACATTTCATCCATTCTGCTTTGGTGTGAGTTAGAAGAAGAGCTGGGATAGAGAGACTCATATAAAGCTGTGGTCACATGACATCTCATGTCACACCTGCAAACCACACCTGCAGCATTGCAGTGATGTATCAACATATAAATGGTTAACAGGTTTCTAGCACAATGTTATGTCGTTCCACCGGATGAATACGACATTGTTGAAAGCTTAATTTCATTAAATATTTTTTCTTTGCGTTGACATTTTAAAGGCTGAACACTGAATAAACATTTATGAACAAGTATAAATGTGTCAGTGAGTGTTAAACTGCATTAAAGGATCTGTCAATCAGATAGAATGACAGCAGCAGCATCCAAGCCTCTGTTTGCTGGTAGGTATGATTTATAAGAGAACCATCTACTTCATTAAAAGGAACAATAAGTCAACCAATCGCTTGGTTGATCACAAAATAACAAACTTCACAAAAAGAATGGATTGGTAAGCCTCCCAACCTGTGTCATGTGATCACAGCATCATCAATATGAGGACACTACTGGTTTTGTTTCCTTTTGAATTACCTGATTTGAATGGGTGTATATTTGCACAGGAACAGGAAAACACAGTTTACACTGAAAAATATCATTCACTCAGTCCTCACTCTGCGCTATCTCTCACATTATCAGTAATCAATAATCCTTATTTACAAACCTGCAGTGCAACACTCACTTCATGTTCAGTCAATTCAATTCATCAATAATCCAAACAGTCAATTCGGAATCAATCAACTCTGACATTATCATTTGATTGTCACTGCAACAGATTCCATCAATCACATCCTCCTCCAGCACACAGGAACCACAAGATCCTGATTAGAGCGAAACAGAAACATTGTGGGGACAAATCATCAGGGATCAAAAAACCTGATCCAGAGGAGACAGAACGTTGTTCAAATGATGGCAAAGCTGCTACTTGGCAACACTGTGCTGTTTAACCCCAAACAAATATTGTTGTTAGAATGCAAGGTCAGTCTTGGTTCCTACTCTCACTTATGGTCATGAGAATTGGATCATGACTGAAAGAAGGAGATAGGGGGTACAAGCGGCAGAAATGAGCTTTCTCAGAAGGGTGGCTGGAGAGGGCGAGGAGCTCGGTCATCCTACAGGAGCTCAGAGTAGAGCCGCTGCTCCTTTGCGTTGAGAGGAACCAGCTGAGGTGGTTTGGGCATCTGCTTAGGATGCGCCCTGGGCGCCTCCCTTGTGAGGTGCTCCAGGCACGTCCAGCTGGGAGGAGGCCCCGGGGCAGACAGAGGACCAGGTGGAGAGATCATATCTCAACCCTGGCCTGGGAACGCTTCGGGATCCCCCAGTCAGAGCTGGCTGGTGTCACCAGGGAAAGGGAACTCTGGGGCTCCCTGTTACCCCCGCGACCCAACCTTGGATAAGCAGATGAAGATGGATGGGGGTATGCAACCTTGTTAGAAAACAAGGGCAGGACATCATAACAAGGACAGGTTCTTCTTATTTGACCTGGATGGACACATCTTCATAAGATAACGAATACTCATCTTTGTAAGATACGATTATCAGAGTGCACATTAGGTAACAATTAGTGAGGATGGATTCTCCTTAGGTTGCAAATACATATCTTTGTTAAGGAGGGCGGACACGTCAGCTGAAACGAGAAGGTGCGTAAAGGCCATCTGACGACCCCCCCAAAGTGCGATAGTTCAGGGTTCAACATGACATTCCCGCTGAATGAGGAACAGCCTTTATCGCTGGTTTCACTGGGAGACTGCCAGCAGCCACCAGTTACAACTGATGCTCGATCCAACCCTGCTGGTGTCTGTTTGGACTCACCTGAGCGATCGATTGGATGTATCACCTGATCGGATCAGAGTTCAAGTTCACTTCTAAAACTGCTGGTATGTTGCATTAAGATGGTGACGTCATCAGCTGGTGATGTCATTAACTGGAGAAGGGGGGTGCTGATGGCGTCATCCTCACTCATCCAAAGTTCACGTAAAGACGATATCCTGATTGTCTGAGCAGTTCGATTAGAGATGAAGTCATAGAAAATGTTACAAACTGTAGAAAAACAGTCACTTCAGTTCTGTGTGTGTGCGCATCAATGTGTCACCTGACATGGAAGTGGCACTGTTTTGGGATGTCACCATCTTGTTTGTAGCATAGACATTTGCATTAAATCCACTTAGAAACGGCAGGTGAACATGTATCATGTAACACGTTCCACCTTCGGTCCGTCATTCCTGATTTTAAGTCAGCTGGTGAAAATGTCATGATGTCATGAATCATGTGACTGTAGAAAAGAGGAGGAGGCTAAACGACACATAGGATGAACCCAAATATCCAGCATGTTGTCCATTTAACCTTTGACTCCACTATGAACATGGTTTTGAATCCTCGTCTTTTGATCTAGGGACAGCGGTGAGGGAATGGGTTGTTTCTTAATGATTTATCAGATCAGTTGCCAGTAAACATTATTATTGATATTCTTTCCTTTTTAAAGAATTGGTTAATGTGTCTCTTTGGGTCCATTTGAACATGAGTATCATTGGATTAACTTCTATCCCTGAAGCAGCAGCTCCACTGAGCTGGGTTTGTTCCGGTCTGTGCATCCTGACTGGTCAGTAAGTCAAACAAGCGTTCCAGGTGAGGGTTGCTCCACTGATGGTTCTCGGAGAGGAACTTCCCTTTTGTCTGGTGGGTGGGAGTCTTGGCACAGCGAGCTGTCCACAGACCTAGGGGGCGAGGGGGGTTGGGGACAGAGATGGTCAGGTATGGGGCAAAGCCAGGCAAGGAATTGTTTTCTCCACCAATGTAGGTATTCCCTCAGAAGCTTTAAGAAGTAGTGAAATGATAAGTGATGATGATGAAGATGTGGAGGACATGACGGTGAAAACCAGATACAGTGAGCAACCTGTTCAAGAGTTTGACCACCAGCAATACCAGCGATACTGGAGCTAACTTACTGCTCAGACGACTGCCATCCGTGTGAACATTTTTGTTACAGTTCTTAAAGGAAAAGAATAGCTAACGACAGTGAACTGTGTCCAGTTTATCTCCAACACTGAAATTACGACTGCTGGGTGCTTATATGAGTGAGGTGTAACTATGGTAACATGGTGTTATGATAGGAACTGTGAAAGTGTTTGTCCAAACACTTGAGAGAGATGAACCAGCAATGACCTGTAGAAGAGCCAAACGTCTTTTTCAGATGTGTTGTATCACCTGAATCCTACCTGCCGTGCACTGGGTGTCCATGGAAGGTGGCAGAATGTGGCAGTGCTGTTTTTTTGGGATGCTTTACAGCATGATGGCTCGCCTCTGTCTGATAGGTCGGCGGCTGGATGACACTGTGAGTGGTCCGTCTGCGCTGCAGACCTCCTCCAGCCTGACCTTTGACCCCTGTGTTGACCCCTGTGTTCACCTTGCCATTGGCCTGGTTTGTGTGGGAAGAGCCTACGGTGTTCCGCAGGTACCAGTCCCTCAGACCTGTCAATCAAGAAAGAGGCAAATAAGTCTTGGATCTATGTTAAACACCTGATTATACCACTGAAATGTAATAAAGGTTACAACATGTAAGTAATTAATGGGAATAATTCAAGGAAGCGACAACAGCATTGTGAGTTAAATAAGTCAAACTGTCTCATTTCTGTCTGCAGACTTTCACAGTGAAATGTTCCCATTATGTTTAGCTACTGGTATTATCTGTTTATTTAGTTTGACATGACTGAATAAAACATGACGGATCTAGTTGGATATGACCTCTTGAACTCTTCTGAACAAGGAGCTAACATTAGCATCTCATCTAGCTTAGCCACACTAGTTGCTGCACCCACAGACGTCAGTCCACACACATTGCATTGACCCAGTTTCATGGTATAGCATTTAGCTTTGCAATAGCATCAATACAGGGTGACACCGTGGGGCAGCGGTTGGCACTGTCACCTCACAGGTTCAATTCCTGGCCTGGGGGTCTTTCTGTTTGCACGCTCTCCCCATGTCTCCGTGGGTTCTCTCTGTATTCTCGGGCTTCCTCACACCTCCAATAGCATGCTACACACCTACATTCCCCGTAGGTGTGAATGTGAGTGAATGGTTGTCGGTCTTTCCATGTTGCCCTGCGATGAGCTGCCGACTCGTCCTGGGTGTACCCTGCCATTTGCCCACTGACAGCTGGGATCCGCTCAAGCACCATCACAAACCACATCACTTTCAGCCCAGTCAAGTGTTTTGAGTGTTTGATGTGGTGTAACAGTTTGCCACTTACCTTCCAAAGCAAGCGCCTTGTGGAGGTTCCTGGTGGCCTCCTCCCGGTGTGCATCCTGGGTGGGGGGCGCCTGTGTGGGCCTGGGTGGTAGCAGGTGTGGGTGGGGGTCAGGTTGGATCGTAGGCAGATGAGGATTGTGGGTATCGGCCGAACTCTGCTGCACTGGCAGAAAGGGACCACAGGATTTGGTACGGGTCACTTTTACTTTCCGTTGGTCACCAGCATAAGTTGGTGGGGGTCCAGGGGGCTGCTGGGAGGTGAAGCCGTTGTACAGCAGTGGATGATGGGATGTGACTCCCTGTCTGCTGGTCTGGGACTGCTGTCGCTGCAGCTGCTGCTGCTTCCCCCAGACATAGTCCAGCAGGACCTCGCTGTAGCCCCCCACTCTTCCTCCGCCTCTTGCCCGCCCTGCCCCAGCTGCCCTCCCCACCTCTTCATTCAGCACATTATTGGTTCTTGTCCGTCCATCAACGAGTGTATCAGTGCTCCTGTGCATGCCAGTGACATTTGTTCCTCTGGACTCCTGTGCTCCATTTAGCCCCAATGCCCCCTGATGTCCTGCTGCCCCCTTGTCCTGTGGGGAGATTATGTGGTCCAAGAGGCCTTCAGAGGAGTTACTGCTGCGAGCTGTGATAACTCTGACCCTCTGCTCACTGACAACTCCTACATCAGAGGGACCAGAGGAGGATGAGCTGTCCAGGGAGCGGGGAGGTGGAGGAGGGGGAGGCTGGAGCAGGAGAGGAAGAGGGTGGGAGGGAGGCAGGGGGAGGGGCCTGTGGATCTGAGGAGGCTCTGGATGCTCAGTTCTGAAGGAGAGAAAGACAGATAATCATAAAAAAGGAATGAAGTGTCTCTCCATCAGGCTGAGTATGGCAGAGGATCATATGTACAGAAAAGGATTAGCATTAGCCTTGCATTACTTTAGCATTAGCATGACACAGCCTGATCATTAGCATGGCATAGCATAAGCATTAGTGTACCTATTGTGCATTGAATTCCTCCTTTTGTTCTGGTAGAAGACCTCGACTGGAGAACCAGCAGGAACCAATGGGGGGCGACACTGGAACACATCATCTGAGAGACGGGCAGCGAAAGAAACTTTAGCAGCTTCACACAAATGTGTGAATGTTGGAGAATCCACACATTCCATTTAACATCTATCAGTAAAATGACGAAAAAGTTGAAATATAAACCTTTCAAAGTCAGAGGGAAAATGCATAATTTGGAAGGAAAATAGGCAAAAAGTGGGACAGCCATGAAATACAGACTAAAACATGGACCGTTTTATTTCACTGTTTCCCGGAAAACTTTTAACAGGAAACTGTAATCAGTGTGGGGACAAGGAGGACCAATGATACAGAAGGACTAGTGAAATGCAGTAATGCAACAACGAGGATGACAATAGCGGTAAAACAGCAGAGAATAAGAATTAGTGTGTGTGTGTGTGTGTGTGTGTTATCAATGTTTGTTACCATTATCGTGTCCAGTTGAGTCAGATGTTGAGCTGCTCTCTGATCTCACCGTGTCATCTGGAAACACATAAAAGCAGGAACAAACATGAAACAATTGCCTGTGTGTGTGTGTGTGTGTGTGTGTGTGTGTGTGTGTGTGTTTGTTAAACAAAGACTGGATTGAGATGACTACTTGCAAAAGTCCTGATTGATCATAAAGGAAATGACAATCACAGACATCGATTACCCCTGATCTATCAATATCTATATTGTTTTGTAAAATATGTTAGTTGTCTGAAAATATAAATGAGTTGATGACTGAGAGTAAAAATAATCACACAGGTGTGAGATCAATGATTTGCACGCTGAACACAGACAAATAATCAGTTTAAGAAGTCAAAGATCTGATATCGCTGAGACCTATACAAGATCTAATCAGACCTCCACACCGGGTGTTGGGACGCTGAATACTGGCTCGCAGGTTCAGTTGTTCATGGGTCTGGTGGCATGTTAGTGTTTAATCAGCAGACGCTCCAGGTGATGTAAAGATCATTGATTTCAAAGTGAATTGTGCATCTGAGAATGTGTGTGTGTGTGTGTGTGTCTCTGTGTGTGGTTGTATGTATGTGTTACCTGTGTGGCAGCCTCTGTGCACAGTCCTCTTGCCATGATGTGTGTGTGTCTGTGTGTGTGTGTTGTGTTCACGGTCGCTGTGTTTCCTCAGAGCTGCACTGAATAAAGTTTTCTTCGGCTTGAAACGTTGAGAATCTTCCTCCTGGACGGGAGAAAAACAGGAAAAACAGGAAGTGCATCAGTCACATCCGCCCCAGATCATAGAACACTAAAGAGTTTTGTTGTGATGATGATGATGATGATGATGGTGATGAGAATGATGACACACAGGATAGACGTTTGTCATGTTTGATCAACACTGACTCACCTCTGCTCTCCCCTTCCTGTTTCCTTGGCGGATTGTTACACTTCTGCGCCTCACACAGGGGGGTTTCTCTCCCGCCTCCAGGGGGAAGTCACTGGGCACCGCACCTGTTAGCTCCTGACCAATGAGATCACAGGAAAATGCATCCCATGACCTGATAAAGCCTGATTTCACTCATAGCCAGGACTGCAGGTTGTAGTTGTCATAACTGTGTAAAGTGTTCAGAGTTGCTCACAGCGATCAGCGATGCTCCAGTGCTCATTCAGACTCCAGACTGAACTGAGCGTAGCTGAATAATGTCTTCTCTGAACTATGACATCACTTACCGCCTCCTGCAGACAGATGCGTCTAAGCTCAGCTAATCGCATGCTCAGTAATGTCTGAAGGCTCTGCCTCCTCTCCTGCAGCTCCGCCATCCGTTCCCTCTGCTTCCTGTTTGGGCAGCTGAGCGGTTCTGCAGCAGACACAAGCATACACACCATTCAAATAAACCTTTAGGGTACTAGCTAAGGTTAGCTGGTTAGCATCAACATCCCAAGTACGCTTTAGCATAGTTAGCATGAATGCAATCGATTTTAGAAGTCGTCTTCATTGAAGACAGTTGAGCATGTCTATAGAAACAGTAAAAAACTGTTCTCACCAGGCACTGAGATGAGCTGACCTTTGACCTCCATGGCTTGCAGGTCCCATGTGACGCCTCCTCTGTCCTCACTGTTGTACAGCTCTCCTTCGCCCCACACGTACTCCCTCACCTGCATGACACACATGAAAACGTCACCACTTCCATAAGGTGTGAGATGACCCCTGTCGTCGTGGTTACATTTACAGCCACATGGTTAAGGTCATGGCGCAAGAGGAAGAGGAGGGGGCTTTTATTTTTGCACAGCAAGAGTTTTGTTGATGTTGTAGTGTTTTGTTAATGTTTTAATGTCATCGGTGTAACAAGTTGTGCCTTGGATGGATATTAGAAAAGTTAACCTGGAGCTGAACTATGTGTGCACACGGTTTGAACGCAAGAGCGCAAGAGAAGACACCCTGACCATGGTATAATCAGTATTAAAGTAAACTGATGTACTTTCTGTTCCATTGAGATATTCTTCACTGCCATGCAGATGATACACCGCTGTATTTATCAATGACCAGTCACCCAAACACTCTTTCTCACCTTGTAACTGGTTCCATTAACAATGCACAAGTTCAGGCCAGCAGCCATTCAACAGCAGGCGGACAGCCTGGCTCACTGGTTAATGACGTGTGGAGCCGTTCAACTGTCTTCAAGGCGTCTGACCTGAGAGCAGGAGAAGAACAAGACACATGAGGATGAGGTCAAAGGTCAGAAAATAAAATACACATTAGACATTAGACGATTTGTGTGTATTTGTACGTGGGAGGTTACATCCTCATCAACGCTCCACACTCATCCGATGTTCTTGTGTCTTCAGACACGTGATGTCATCATCTACGTGTGTGCAAGTTTGTGTAGAGTAAGGTAAGTACTGTGCTTTTTTCCCCACTCCATCAATAAACCAGACTCATAGGACAACTGCTGACCTTTGACCCTGAAACGTGTCCTGAGATTGACTGCTGTGTGGCAGACTGAGTGTCCTTGAGAACAGGATGTAGAGCTGAACAGGAAACAGGAAGAGGAAACGAACGATGAAATCCATGGAAGCACGTGAGAAGGAAGCATGCGAGGAGGAACAGAGAACACAGAGTGTAAATACACTGAAGAAGATGTGAACCAACACCAAAGCAAACTTCAGCTCACCACGAGCTGAACAAATGTTCTTCAATCAGCTGTGAGTGTCCACACCGGTGAGATCACAGGAATCCGTACGGATGATCCTTTTTTCATAACGTTAGTAAACATTAGTAAAGTCAATTTAGATTCTGTTAGGACCATTTTCCGTGAGCGTCTGTGGATTGTTTGCTGAATCAGCTTTGCGATGAGCAGGAACAGCTCACATGCTAGATGAAGAGATGGTCGTAGGAGTGAAGGGCAGGTCTGAACAAGAGTCAACAGGACACTGGAATGTTTGAAGGGGGTGGAGGGGGTCACTTTAAATCCACCACTATAACGGCAGTGGTCGCGTCTAGAGAGGCCTTTTCACAACAACTTCAGCTGTGTCTCGTGCCTCAGCTCCCTCTCACATGCATTACGACGACTAGTCACACGCAGCAGAGTGGGCAGACGACTGCTCTCAGGTACAGAGTGAGAGGGTGAGAGAGTGGGACGGCGAGACAGGAGGTCAGGAGGTCACGAGGAGGAAGAAGGGAGTACAAAAAAATCAAGTGAAACATTTCCTGGAGGTCTGTTAGTTGGAGGAACACAAACATGTTACACTGCTGAACACACACACATACACTATTTAAATATTCAACATGAAGTGTGTGTGTGTGTGTGTGTGTGTGTGTGTCCTCTCTTTGTGTTCACCAGGAAGTGATCTCATCAGACACTTATATAATCATATAAACAATAACAGTGTTGTTTGTTTTCTGATTCTTCTCATTCAATCGCCATGACAACACACCATTTATTAACCTTGTGAAAACAGTGTTTCATCAATCATATTTGCATATATCATATAGATTATCGTATTTGCACTAGTCTTCTTTAGCACTGGTGAAACTGGAATCAAAACAAAAACAAAAAATTATTCTTCTGTACGTATACTTCTATGTGGAGGGAAACTAGCAAAGTAAGAATTTCATTGCTTAGTGTTTCCACTGTGTTCTAATTATGCACATGCAAAATAAACATCTTGAATCTTGAATCAACTGCAACGCAACATCAAGTTGTAACATCAAGGATCAGGACAGACAACATCAAGACTACTACATATCAATATTATTATTATATATTATTAACGGACTGGGAACAACTGACTGGAATTATTTAGATTGACTGGGAATACCATAGACACTGTGTAGGAATATCATTGCAGACACTACGGACAGACTGCACACTGACTGAAATATACTGACTGAAAAAGATGGACAGGGTGGGAATTACAGACAAACTGGGAATATTATCGACTGAATGAGAATATTACGGACTGAGTGAGACTGGATCTATGCTAAAATCACAGCAGGAGGTTTTTTTGGAAAGAGAAGGAACATTATCTCAGAGCAGTGATAAAAAAAAACAGAAAGCAGACTGACGGAGGAGTCATGACAACAAGGTGGACAATAAAGAAGTTTCCGCTGAAAACATGACGTGAGGTAAATACCTGCAGACTCAGACATCCTGTGATTCCGGACTGGAATAAAACTCCAACACACTTCTCTCCAGGAATTCAACTCTCTCTCTCACACTCACACAGACACACACTCACACAGACACACACACACACACACACACACACACACACACACAGACACAGATAGCGTCCTCCGGTCTGAACGGTCCCTCCCGGGGTACTGTCTTCTGCACACACGCGCACACACACGCACACACTTCTTGATTTCACAATAAAGCGCAAGTCTCATCAGCCTGCGCAAAAAGGAAGTTTACTCTGCTTTCAAAATAAAGGCCCATCTCCCTTGCGTCCATTAGAAGTGTAGGAACATGATTCCTTCAACTTGAGTTTCATGAAAAATGCCCAATGACCTTGATGAAAGAAAATACACACGGAAGTTGACTTGTTTCCTGACAAAACAATAAAAAAACGAATTTAAAAATCAGTTCATATAATTCACAAACCTGATTCATCAGTTTGAAATAAGTGTGCTTTTGTTTTGAAAAACCCATAACTGCAACAGCTTCATGAACACCACAAAAGAAGAACAGCTGAAATGTTGGGTGTGATGACGACTTGAGATTGTATATGTCGTGTGTGTCATGTCACATGTCATCGCTTTATTTTGTACACTTGAAACCCAGACAGGCTTTTATTTTGAAAACAAGTGCTCAATTTAGTTTTTTAACTCTTCACAACTTTGTGGCTCTTCAGGACACACACACACATTAGCAGGACAAAAGACACACACTCATTCACATTCAACCACCTTCTCTGTTCACATTCACAGGTCCTCAGCAGGAGGGCCGCAGCAAGGCATTCTGGGAGAATCTGCAGGGAGTTCAGCTCTGTTGGTGAGAATCTTCCTGAAGATCAAACATCAACTTCCAGGTCCAGCTACTTTTCAGCATAATGGCACTTTGGTGCTCCCTGCTGGCCACTAAGAGGACACATTTCATTTTTGAACTGAATAAATGTACCTGATTCCTTCCATACATGGATCCTGATCGCCTAGGAGAGTGGTGGGATCTTCCTTGGGCCAACAGGCATTGGTGGTCGAACTTGATGGATGTGTGACAGTCAGACGCCTGACATGAGACATTTCCTCCATCGAGTTCTGACTCTACTCGTTAGTCCTGGATTTTATCGCTGATGGGCGTCAGAGAAAATGAATATATCAGAAAGCAGTTCCTGTTAGGACTCCAGGAAGGTGGACCCGTTTCCTTGTCTCCGTTGTGCCCCCCTGAGGATGCAGTCCTCACTGTGTCTGACAGATCTGATCTGTGTCTCAGTCAATGAGAGACGAGCTGTTTGTCCTCTGTGTCTCTAACTCTCTGTCAGACATGTCAACCGTCTTTAATCGTCTGTGTTTTGAAAACATTTTCGTCTTCCACTCCACTCCGATTGGCTGCTGCAGCTTTGGCAACACGAGTGTCTTCACCCAGTGTGTCCATAAAGCAGATTGAAAGTGGAGATGGAGATTAACGGATGAAGGGATGACGGCGGAGCTCAGCCAGAGTTCACAGCTCAGTAGTAAATCTGATGTTCATGTTCTCCTTTTTTTCAGAACCTGGGCAAACAAACAATCATTCTCTGGCTGACTGATGGCCACCTGACTCCAGAGCATCAACCGGGAAGTGGCAGCATCCAACTCCTGGCAGCTAGTTTTCATACAACCTGTGTGAGCAGCTGCAGGTGGTCGACATGTTAAACACACAGATGTGATGCCGCCTCGTTTCACTTCACGGCTCCTCAGTAGTTTTGTCTCCAGGTAATGAGGCGGTGGTTTGAGAAAACTGAACCGTCCTTTAGCGCCACGTGGTCCTCATACCAGTGCTGGCACGCACGCACACGCACACACTCTCACCCACACACACACACACACACACCCCAAAGACTGAACACATCAAGTATTGATGAAGGTCTGATACACTATGTGAGTGAGAGAGAGAGAGAGAGAGAGAGTGTGTGTGTGTGTGTGTGTGTGTGTTGAATGAATGTAGGTCAGGCAGCTGATTCTCCGCATGGCAACAATGTATAAAATCCCAACTCTGAATACTTGCATCTTATTGGCTGAGAGCTGCAGCCAGGCAGCCAATAACCTTACAACCCTGGGGTGCTCTCTCTCTCTCTCTCTCTGTCTGTGTGTGTGTGTGTGTGTGTGTGTAAGGGACAATCACCTGCCATCTGAGGACAGACATCAAGTCCTCATGTTTGAACTGTTTTGACACAAACAGTTAAACAAACAAATTTCATGTTAACATGGTATGAAGGTTCTATCAGCATTAGACAATACATTAACATCAGTTAGAATCACAATCATAAAATCTGATGAACATCATCGATATTTGACTTATGACGTACATTTTATATATATGTGTATATATACATATATATCACATATCTCTCTCTCTCTCTCTCTCTCTCTCTCTCTCTCTCTCTCTCTCTCTCTCTCTCTCTCTCTCTATATATATATATATATATATATATATATATATATATATATATATATATATATATATATATATAGTTTTGTTGGACCAGATAGCTTGTTGCATCTGTGTACCAATACAGGCGACTGTATTGGTATCAGC
>CAAKHB010007351.1:47176-63515 GCA_901007665.1 Aeoliscus strigatus
AGCATTAGACAATACATTAACATCAGTTAGAATCACAATCATAAAATCTGATGAACATCATCGATATTTGACTTATGACGTACATTTTATATATATGTGTATATATACATATATATATCACATCTCTCTCTCTCTCTCTCTCTCTCTATATATATATATATATATATATATATATATATATATATATATATAGTTTTGTTGGACCAGATAGCTTGTTGCATCTGTGTACCAATACAGGCGACTGTATTGGTATCAGCAGGTGATGCAAAGCACACAGAGGGAAGTGTGCTCTTGTGGACTGGTGTTAGTCTGGAACGGTTCGGCCAATTGTGTGAATCAAGAAGAAGCATCTGATCAGCATTAGTTTATGTGAGAAAAATCCTCTCAGAGCCATTAATCTGCTTAAACACACACACACACACACATACACAATAATCACATCACAAGCGAACACCAAAGATAAGAAGTTGCATTTTAGGAGTTTTCAAAAACCCTCTGTGATTTCTTCTGCATCTTTCCGTACTCATGAGCAAACAAGAAATACCTGAATCGTTTGAATGCAGATTTTTTTTTAACAATACGTGATTTTACGAAGTCTGATTTTAAAATGACTGAATCAGCGGTGAGTCATGTGACTCAAGTGGCTCCAGTCCCATCAACTGTTATGGAAATGGGATATCGGGCCTTTTGCTTTGACAAGCACATGACACATTTCTTCAGGACAGAAGTTTGCTGACGGTCACCATGTGAGGAATCAGGGAGTGATGAATCCTTTACAAACAATAAGTGTAATCAAATGTGTAACATCACCAGTGGTAAGAGTTGTAAAGTATTCCATTTAACTGGTGATAATTGGGTATCAGTGGGAAAAAACATGGGATTTACAAAACTGAAACTTGGCCCTTGACAGAGACTTTAAATATAGTTGGGGAACATATACTATATAATAATAACGAATAAAAAAAACAGATACACATATGCTATTCCTCAATCACATGCACATCTGGAAATGTTCCAGCCCTATGCAGCTTTTGTGATGTTCAGCTGGCGCAAGATCATAAGAAGCTGAACTCAGTCATCCAACAACGTCCAGCTGACACTGGACCTTGTTGGAAGTGGGACCTCTTGCACTGACATACTATTTTAATTTTTCTTATCATATATGATTATGTTTTTGCTTTCGTGGTCCTGCATGCCCCCTGTGTCCCCATTCTATCTATATACAAGTCTACAGATCTTGTTTGATCCTGAATTTCATAATGAAAACATTGATTCAAATTTCCAGAGTCCTGGCATGTGTGTTTCTTATATTCCCTGTTTGATTTATTCTCAACACACACGTGGTTTCATGTTGAATGTGCTCAGAAGATTCTGGGAACTACCACTTGTTGGGTTTCAGTTCACAGAATTCATGGAAGTGACAAATGTTGGATGTCGTACTCATACTTCCTCATGCAGCAGCTCAAATATTAATTATGAATCGACAAGGTCATGTGACGTCTGTCTGCCCTCTGATTGGCCAATCTGTTCCGACTGCTGCGTCCCCTTGTCACACAAACAGCCAGGCTCCAACTAGGTGAAGCTGTTGGAGGGTCAGTGTCCTCTGAGGACAAAACCCCACCGAGAATATATCAAATTCTGGACACCAGCTTCACCTTTGAAAGCTGAAATAACTCGCTGATGATGTCATTGAGATGCTGAAATGGAATTTATATTTTATGTTGCTCAGAGGATCGAGATGAACCGATGGTTTTAAAAATGCTTCATTTTACAAAATATTATTTAATAAGTACATTTTTCACCTGTTCACCAAAGTCTGGAAATAAAATATCAAGCTTCGTATCTATTTTGCTTTTTTTCTGTCTTTTCTGTGTAGCGCGCGCACGCACGCACGCACGCACACACACACACACACACACACACACACACACACACACACACACACGTGGCGCTGGGTGGGGACCCGGCCACAACAACAACAACAACAACAACAACTGCGGTTAAACCTCATACTTCCCGGTCACCAGCTTCAAATGAAGTCCAAGGACAAACCGCCGCGGTTCACACACCCACCAAACTCCACCTGGATCTGCCCTGTTTCCTGTCGCAGTTACTGCGGATTCAACGAGCGCCTACGACTTCATTACGTGACTGATTCTTCTGACTCCCGAGGGTGGTGTAGGTTAACGGTAACCGAATGTACGAAATGATCTTTGTGTGTGGAGAGAACATTCCATTTTGTCTGAACTCGTTGTTCGGTGCCTGTAAGGGGCCATCTGATAAAAACATCCAACTTTCAAATGGAGTCTGGTGTGGAGGGTCCACGGCGGACCAGCTTGACTCCTACCTGGATACCTCCACTCTTCCGTCCGCCTGTCATAACTTCTGCCGGGGATCGAAGACGTGGCTGCTCCATCTCATGATCCGGAACTGGTCCAGAGTCCTCCGCTCCTCCGTCCGGCGGTCAAGTGATTGTCTCCCGCTGCTCGCCCTCTGCACCGCGTGGCGTCTCACATTGAGGTCGATTGATTAACCGATCGACGGATCGATGACACGATCAAAGTCTCTGATCGATCATCACGAATCGATGATGTGATCGCGGGACCCTCGACCCTCCATCCTCGCGATCATCCGGAGCAACAGCAGCTGCTCCTCAAACTCCGCTCCATCAGCACCACGAGGCGCGCTCCCGCCACGTCGCTCTGGAGACGCGTGCGCAGGCACAGATGCGCGCACGAGGCTGTCCGGGTTTATTTTTGCTTCATGCGCAAATTTCAGACATGACAATTAATATTTGACGTAGGAACGCGTTCGTCTGTCACACTTGAAGGCTGATGATCGATTCCTCTGATGACGGAAAACGAGGTTTCTGATGATGATTCTGATGTTTTGTCGGGGGGGAACAATGTTGCCCTCTGCTGGTGGTTTTCTTCAGCAAAAAACAGCTATTTTGTGTTTCAAGTGGGAAAATAATGAATAAAAACATGTTGAATCAATCGAAGTTAAATTTTATGTCCGGAATTGTCACTTCCTGAGCAGCAACTGATCAATACTTAGTTTAAATTTTCATGTGACCTCTTTTCAACAGAATTACAATTCAGTTCCAAGCTCCACAACAAACAAATCAGACTGTTGAATCAATCCATAACACAAAACAATGGGTCGTTATTTCTTGTGCGTGATGACATCAGTGGCAACCGTGAGTGTTCCATGAGGAAGCGGACTCGACACTGGCGTTAAAAAATGCTCTAAAAATCTTTATTACAGAGGATTTTCACAAGAGTTTGATTCTCAAAAAGATGAGCTCCCAAAGACTTCCTGTGGCGACCTGTGCGCCAACTGAGAGACCAGAGAAGAAGAAATGTTTTCTTACACAAGTTTATAAAAAAAAAAAAGAAAACAAAATACTTTGATGATACAGAAAGAAATAATTTAAACCCCAGGCCCTGTAGAGGCTTCGCTCACCAGTTGCTGACCATTGACCTTTGCCTCAGACAGAGCTGCATCTACATTTAACAAACTCAAATACACATCGGAAATGAAATGCTACTGACCCACCCCAACTGGCTCCATGGCAACCAGCACAAAACAAAAACAGAAGAGATGAAAATGTGCAATAATCCTACAAGTCTTATAGTTTTGTTGTCCATGGGACAAGAAGCTGCCAGGACAGGAAGTCCTGCCTCCTCACCCATCCATAAATACTCAACATCATGGTAACCAGTTTCAGGATGGAGCTTAAGACACATTGATGATGTCCTACTGGTCAGCTCGGAACTTCTTCGGTCCAGTAGGTTTCCTGAGGACAGGAAACATCCGTGAGTGACACGAGGGGACATTACAACTTATGAACCACTGACTTTCACATGATCATTGCATTTCAGTACTGATTTATTCTCTGTTCCCATGACAACAAACTTATTCTGTTCTTACAGTTAGCTCAATTCCATACAGGAGGTGTGGCCTGCATGCTGATATCATCACGTTAGTGATGAAATGACAGATTTGACAACATATCAGCCGATTCTTCTACAGCACAGCATTCTGCTGCAGGAAAGTGTCAAATGTCAACAACAGTGAGTTGATGGATTTGTCAAGACATGAAAATAATACCAACAGAGAGCATGTTAAGGGAAAAACATATTTTGTGAGGTGTCAAAGAGTTTCAGAGCCATGAGTATTCAATACTGACAATTGTACTGACGTGATGTCGCCATATGAAGACATATGTATCAAAAGATGTTGACACGCGAATATAAAGAATTGAGTCTCACATGTCAGCAGGGCCGGGTCTCTTAGCTGCTGGTTTGGCATCTTTGCTGGTTTCTATAGAGACAAACACAAACAAAGGTCAACAAATTTGCTGCTTTTGCATCTTTTCTTTCTCAGAGTCCCATGGACCCATGTGTCATCCTGGTGACTGTTCCTACCTTGGAGCCATCGGACCTGTGTGGCTGGACCATAGCCTTTCTGGTTGCGAGCGGCGATACGGAAGATAATGGCGGGTTTGGTGGTGTAGTCAATGTGGGCGTTGGCGAGGCTGGAGGCTTGAACCAAGCAGGACGGGTTGGGACCACAGTAAACCCTCATGAAGGCCAGCTGGGTTGGCCCAGAACCTGACCCCGAGGCTGTGGTCTGACTGGACTGGATGGCTAGGTACACTGAATACTCTGTGATCTTCCCTGATGTGACGGCGGGTGGCTCCCAGGTCAGCTGTGCACCGCCCAGACTCTGTCGGACCAGAACACGATCAACAGACTGGACCAGCAGTGAGAGGTGTTCCTATTATTCTGACCATCTCACACTCTGTCACTACTCAACCTGCTTTTTCAAATATCAAAAGAGGAAGTTAGTCTCACCTTGCTGATCTTGATGGCGCAGGGCGCTCCAGGGAAACCAGGTAGACATGTTTTAAATGCAGACACCTCTGAGAACGCCCCTCGGCCACAGATGTTAATCCCTGCAACCCGGAATTTGTATGCGGTCCCTGGCTGAAGTTCCACCTTCTTCATCTGGCTGTAATCCGGCATCACGCCAGAGTCATGCTGCAGGGAGACACAAGATGTGATCTATGACCTGAGCGGATGTGACGTGTGATTCATGACGTAACTGATGTCATTGTGTATGTGCTTCCATCTTGAAGAGTTATTACATGTCTGAAAGTATTTTATTTTAAAATTACAGGTAAAAAAATAAATGCATTCAAGTCCAGATGCATAGAACATCTATGACAATGATGACGAGTGATGGAAGTGAGACACTCGAAACTGTTTTATGTTAACAGAAAAAAAAATCTGCTTCATTCAATTGGAGCTCCTCTGTTACTCCACACACCCCCAGGTATGACAATGAAGCTGTGACCTGATGGACCAGGTCTCTGCTGGTCTCTGGTCTCACCCGGGTCAGTACATCGTCAATTATGTGTGTTAATATAAAAACAACAACAACAACATAACAACATAAAACACAGGAACAGCTGGGGACTGAGAACTACAAGTTGTGACATGCTGATGTGAAGCTCTTACATCAATCGGGGTGTCATCATAGGGGACGTAGTAGTGAGACACCACCATGTTGGTGACCCTGACGATCCCGACATCAAACCACTGACCCTCCTTCACTGATGACTTGGTCAACTCAACACCCTGTTAAAACAAGCACACACAGTTGAGTTAATGAGTTCTTCACATCACATTTCCTTCAAGTGTGCAGCGCTGCGTGTCTCACCCCTGCAGCCGCTCCAATGCCATTTGACACCTCTGCTGGTGGAGTGACAGGGGGAGCTTGAACCTTCACTGGGCTGGCTGTCAGAGGGGGAGCAGGGCCAAATGTGCTCGCCAATCGGGCCACAGCACTTGTCACAGCTGATGATGTCAGCTCCTGTCCATTACTGTCCACCGCCGGGTCGTTGAGGCTGTCTGCAGGAGCGAGGCCCTCTGGGAAACAAAGAGGCCGTGGGTCACCAGAGAACATAAGCCAGTTAAAGGCAGACGAGGGCTCCGGTCGGTGTACCTGTGGGAATGCCGCTGTGCTCGGGTTCTTGTTGGTTTTGAACATCGTGCAGTTGCTGCTGCTGTTGGACCAGAGCCGCCAGCTCCTGCTGGGTCAGAATGATGGGGATGGACTGATCTCCTGCTGTGTTGCCTTCAAGAACACAAGATTTTATGGATTTGAAATAAAATACAATTGTGTTAAAAATGTGAAAATACAAAGTACACCATGACAACTCATCCATGCAAAGCGCAAGAGGACTCTCACCAAGGTGTCCAGCTGCCTGCAGGACTGCCTGTATGGTCGTCTGCTGGGCCTCCTCTGTCCCTGTGGAAACCGCCAGCTCATCTGCAGTCAGGCCTGTTGTCATCAGCAGTGTCGTCGTTCCAGATTCCACCTCATTGCCTTCCCCTTCTGAGGACATCAGCTCCTGAGGAAGACCACTATCTGTGGAGGCCATCTAAGGACAGACAGAGGGGTTAGGGCAAACAGAGATGAGACTCATCTTTCTTTAGATTCCAGTGCTTAACCAAAAAGAAAGACCTGCGCAACCTCGCTGCTCTCCCCATGGACCTGTAACACTGATCCTGCTGAGGACATCACATCCTCTGGTTGGCTGTCTGTCTGCATCGGCTCCCCCTGCTCCTCTCCAGTGACGGCCTCAGCCTCAGACGACTCCACCCTCTCCTCTCCAACCAATGAGGAGATCTCCTGCAGACATGTGCTCGTCACAGTGGTGCTGGTGTTAAGAGTGTGTCTATGTGTCACTTACGGGTATGGAGGGTCCAGGTGTGGGTGTGGACTGTGTAACCGTGGTAACAGCTCTGCCCTGACTCACAGTGGTGGAGGGGGCAATGTCAGAGGAGGAGGAGGGAGCTGTAATGTCTCCCTGCATGTCATCACCACCCTGCTGAGCTGTAGAGAAAGACAAATTGACATCACTTCCTGTCTAATACACATTGAATGAAGACATAATATATATACACATATTAGCCATTTATGTTTTTTTTTATTCATTTCAACCAAACACTTCTTCCACTTATTTCTGAAGTAAAATGACAAATGTTCAGTCAAGTGATTTCTGACAAGCATGTCTGCATAGGCACATGTCCCCAATAATTTTGAAATAGTGTTACTTCAGTAAAGCTTACTGCACGTGTAATGGTACTATGGTGGTGGTAACATTTGAAGTAACTTCCCATACACATTCTGCTGATAAATAAGAGATACATTTGATCTCATATGGGTGAGTATCAGAGCCATGTGAGTCTGTGCAACAGATGGCAGAATGTGCTCTACATGTGTATGTTATTTAGGGCAAATGTCTGCTAGTTGTCATGGAGAATACATAGCAGCAACGTGAAAACATCACTCACAACCAACACTTTGAGAATAAGGATAGTAGTGAGATGTCAAACATTTTGGAATGTCTTTTTGTCTGAGGGGAAAAAGGACATAGGTTCATATTCAGGCAGCACCAGTCAAATGAACGTTCCCTCTTCAATCAAAAGATCATTTCAGCTGGTTACCTGTGGCTGTGGTGGCCGTGTTGGTGGTTCCAGTCTCGTGGGTTTCACATGGGGGGTTGGAACACACCTGAGAGCAGAGACTAACTTTATAGCAGGTAAATGAGAAAGATAAACAGATGTTCTTTTCCCCCTATGAACACAACAACCATGCAGAACTACTGTTCTGCAGACGGTACACCTGGACAGTGGCTCCACCCGCCTGAAATGGCTGCTGACACATTCCCTAGTGATGTCATTTGACACCAGGGTCAACTAATTTTTGCCTTTATTAGAAGTTACTGTTCATTCATTTGTTTGACTTCCTTTTGTACATTCTCTACACATGAGTTTGTCAATTAACACATCACTTTTGATTTAAAACAATAAGAACTTCCGTGTGACAAAAATGATAGATACGAGAAAGCTAATATACTGCTACCAGCCACTAGGTGGTGATCCGGATGGGTTGGCGGCATTCTGAATGTGCCATACATTCATACACACCCACCTGCTGAAGTCCTCCAGCTCCTGCTGTGGTTGCAGTATTTGTGGTTCCGGTCTCGTGTGTTTCACACGGCGGGTTAGAGCACACCTGACAGGAGACAGATTGTTCAGCAGGTGCTGATATAAACATGCACACCGGCACATACACACACACACAGGCAGACAGACAGACACTGAAACACACACACCTACCTGTCTGAGTCCTCCAGCTCCTGCTGTGGTTGCAGTATTTGTGGTTCCGGTCTCGTGTGTCTCACATGGTGGGTTAGAGCACACCTGGCAGGAGACAGATTATTCAGCAAGTGCACATATAAATAGACACACAGGTGTGCACACATAGACACACACACACACACACACACACACCTGTCTAAGTCCACCAGCTCCTGCTGTGGTTGTAGTATTTGTGGTTCCGGTCTCGTGCGTCTCACATGGTGGATTTGAGCATACCTGGGGAGGTAGAGGATTCAGATTCAATGGACCCACAGAACACACACTCCAAGTAGCTGGATGTGACACCTGTTTCTCCTACTGGTGGTGAGAGAAATAGTGACTGCGAGTAGTAGAGATGTGTCTGTGTGTGGGAGCATTTTCCGTTCAGTCTGATTTGAAGGGCAAAGGTCACATCATGCCACTGACCACAGCACGGTGCGTGGTGTCACTCCCACGGTATTTAAGTCCAGCACTGCAGCTGGTGAAATACCTGACTCACCTGTAGCACTTGGCTCATGCTGGCAGACGCCATGGTGGTGGTGTTGGTTGTTCCCGTTTCGTGCGTCTCACATGGAGGGTTGGAGCACACTCTGTTGTTATCCCCAATGGGCGCTGTGGCAACGGTGGCGGTGTTGGTTGTTACCGTTTCATGCGTCTCACAAGGAGGGTTGGAGCAGACGAGTGTCGCTGTAGTCCAACAATGACAATCACTGTATCCACATGTCAAGAAATTTCCTACACACTGAGGGCGTACACAGATAGGACCTGTAAAAGTACTACTGTAGTATTAGTAGTAAAGGTTTTCTGTCCTCTCATCAGCTACAACTAATACTACAATTTGCATTAGTAGCAGCATCAGCACCTGCAGCAGTAACTTCTCCAGCCTCTCCCTCTGCAGTAGTCGTCGTTACAGTACTTGTGGTACTTCCAGGGTCTTCTGAGGTAGGAGACGCCATGATGGAGACGGGTAGATCCTGGACCAACGGTTGAGCTTCAGCGCCACTCGGAGTTGTGATCAGAGTCACCTGCCCAAATACAATATTGCTCCAGAGTCCTGCTTCAGTAGTATCTAGGTACTACTAGGACAAAGTACAAATGCAGTGCAGGAGGAATAGGCAGTTTGTGTGTTACCTGTTTGGGCCCAGCTGCAACAGTTGCTGTGTTGACCTGGCTCGCCAGTGTGGCTATGGTTGCCAAGGTGGTGATGGGTGTTGCTAGGGAGGCGCTAGCGGCGGTAGAAGGTCCTCCGGCCACCGTGGTGGCGACGGTTCCTGTTACTGTGCCCAGACTGGACACACCTGCAGAGACACACCTGTCAAAGCATATACACACAAACATGCTGCATGTACAGGAACCACTGCAAAAGAACTACTTACCTGTGGTACCCTTGACAACTAGCGTGGTCACAGTGGGTTTCGTCCCAGCAGCTCCTGGTGACACCAGTCTGACTCCACCCATTGGGACGGTCCTAAGGATCGTACCTGGAGTACCAGGAGATCCTTTCAACACCACCTGGACACATCGATGCAGACATGGGATCAGCCTCAAGACGTTTTTTTAGAATGGTACAGGATACATCGGTATTCAGGTTTCATGTTTAAGGTGGGGTCAGCAGGGGTGAATGCTGTCAGATTGTATTACCTGTGTGACACCCTGCTGGCCTGCTGCAGAGATTTTGGGCACAGTAGTGAGGATTTTCCCAGCAGCTCCTGGTGTCACCATCTTGGTGGTTAGGATAGTGATCGGACTGTTCCCTCCTGTCAGGAAAGGGTTCACTCAGTCAATCACCAAAAATGGAAAGTTCAAACAGCACCGAAGTCCAAGTGTTACAGCCATTCTGTACCTGCCCCCGCCTGCAGTGCAGACATTGGGATGGTCTTTATGATGGTGGTTCCGGGTTTGGAGTTTGTTGGAGCCACACCCAAAATAGTAGGTTTGGTTGCCATGGTACCAGCCTGTGCAGTGCTAAGGATAGTCGTCTGTTTACCGTCTGCTGATGTCACCAGCTTCAAGATGGTTCCCGCTGGAAGAGCACCCTTCGTCTGACAGAGAGAAAGAGTCAGGATGTCTGAGCCTCTGGCTTTTAACATCAGTGCATTTCAGTCCCTGTACCTGCAGGATCTGGGTGACAGGGTTGCTCCCAGTGTGACCAGTCACTGCACTGCTCTGAACAGGCTTGGTCTGCACCACTGACATCACCTTCCCCAGGTTGCCAAGACTACCAAGCTGAAAGAGAGGGAGGAGTGATAGCATCAGTCGGCTGTATCAGACCTAAAAGGTGACCAGCAGGTAACGTCACTCACCAGAGTTCCACCTGATCCCATGCTCAGTGGACTGTTAACAAGTGTGATGGTCTTGGTGACTCCACCCACAACAGTGGTGACCACCTGAGTCTGCTGGGAGACCGTCACTGTACCTGACTTGTGCACCGTGATGATGGGTCTACTTGGTGTTCCGGGGGTGGAGACAACAGAGACCCCGCCCATCTGAGCAGCAGCAGTTTTCAGAATACGAGTAGCTGAGTTGCTCACCTACCAGGGCAAGGAGATTCCATCAACAGAAGATAAACACTTCCATTCACCAACAACCATGACCTGCAGTGAACTTACCATTGTAACTGGCAAACTGCCAGATCCAGGACTGACCGCAACTGTCTTTACAATGGCTGCTCCTGCTGGGACATTCAGCACTGCCGCTGTGGATGGCGGAATCTTCTGAGTGGCTGCTGCAGCTGCTGCCAGCGCAGCCATGCCGCTCATTTGGGAACCGCTACCAATTGGCTGAAAGAAGTCAGGAAGCAAGATACTTGACTACTGATGATAAAAAAAGGTTGTTTCCCGGAACATGCTAAGTATGACCTAGTGCATGTCAGCCAGATTTTTTCCTTGCCGAGTGTGTACTCCGCATATGTGAACAGAGCACTTTACGGCAAGCAGCCTTTTTTTAACGGCTTGCTTAAAAGTAAGACGAACAATAAGGACAATTAGGACATACAGTAATACATTTAGTCTAAGTATAGCTTTAGTTTTAAAAGTTTGTCATCGTTTATTTGCAGCATATTTGATGGTTGACCTGTTTTTCTTCATTTAATAATGACATGTATAAGTGAGGATTTGTCATTTGAAAATTTTGATTTACGGATTTAGGACTTTGCATATAATATAATTGAACTGATTTTTATTCATTTATTTTGGTGTGGTGGAGGGCAATTGACAGACAATTTAATGTGATGAGATGATGATTTCAGACTGTTTATTCAATCAGATATTGGCACATGTGCACCACGACCAAATGCGGATCAGGTTTCAAACGCCTGGTGGTTTACATTCACGCACACTACAATATTGGTGGACGTGCGCGCCGACCAATTACACATTATGTTCCAGGTAACACACTGGGTCCCAAATGTTCACTTATTATCACAATCACTACGACACATGACAGGACATGGAGTAATGTATGGCCAACGTACCGTCCCCTGACCAGCCTGAGCTGGTACCACCATACGAACACCTGCGGGAAGTGCTGTCACAGCAACCTGAGATTTAGGTGCCGCCTGCCGAACTGTGAGTAGTGAGGCTCCACCTGTGGCACCTGCGGGCGCCACCTTCAGAACAGCTGCAGAAACAAATAACATGGGTGAGAAATATTCTAGGGCACCAACTCGATCAGCTGGAGGTTGATCTGTGCAGGTGTGAAAGCCTACCTGGACCTTTGGCGGCAGCAGCCAGTGGGTTCCCAGGTATAGATGATGTTGGGGAGGGTACTAACGTGACGCCAGACAGTGGAAGCGTTTGGTTTGGAGCTGCTGCTGCTGCTACAGGGCTGGAGGTCTTGGGCGAGCTGGCTCCAGATGGAGACGCGGGGACAGGGTTGGAGGCGGAGCTGGAGGTAGCTGAGGTATTGGTACTTGTGGTTGGAATGTCATATTTCTGTAGCTGCAGCAGGTAGGTGTCTGCGGTTTGCGACGGCCCCCAGCTGACCTCCAGTGATGTGGTGTTAGCCCGAACCAGCTGAACCCGGGATGGAGCACTGGGACGCTCTGAAGACAGACACGAAATTTTGAGTGCGACAGATAGAGGCATGTAGGAGAAAAAACATCAAACAAGTCAGGGGTGACAAACAAATGTCACCCTGGCTTTTTCATGTAAATGTAACATCTTACATACATATTTGTCTTAACAAATGTTACAGTACCCACCTGTCTCCAGGTACCAAAGGTCCTTGCAGCACACCTGGTTGTTCCAGGCCTTCCTGTAGCCGTCTCTCCCGCTCCAGATGTAGAGTCTGGAGTTGATGGCGACACTGCAGTGACCAGCTCGAGCTCTGGGGATGTTTTCCTCCACGCTGTCCATCAGCACCGTCTCCCAAGACATGGTGTCTGATCAGAGCGGGACACACTAGACTTTACGTTTCACACTTCACATTTACAAGTACTGTGCTGTGAGTAATAGAAGATTATTTCCAAGAAAAGTTGAGCCCACCCGACATCCACTACCACAACATAGCAACTGTTGTTTTAGTGAGACAATCGATCTAATAATCTATTTGTCTCAAGTATCTATAATGTCTCAAGTATGAACTGTGGTTATTTCTGGCCTTGTGTACACTGCGCAACCTTTGTTCAATTGTTCATCTCAAAATGCACAAGCTTCTCTCTTGTCCTATTGTCGCAGATCAGTCTGAGACCCAGGTTAATACATCGTTCTTTCTCACGGCTGGTTATACGGTACAATATCGCCCCTCTACGATTACCCTTGTGACTGCGCTGAGATTTGTGCTACTCTGTGAAATTGCTCGGTTGTAAACCTTAAATGGACATTGGTTCCTACTTGGGAGAAGATAGCTGACAAGCGGCAAGTCACACTTTTTGTTTGTGCTTTCCTGCTACAGTAACTGAAAAAGAAAAAGCCAGGTGCAGAAGAACAGTCCCTCGTGCTGTCTCCAAAGCTCCACTAATCTTTCCTCCTTTTCTTCTGACCACTGTCTGCGCGGAGCGGGACCTCTGCCTGTCATTTTTAGCTGAACAATGTGGAGACTGGAGAATGAGTTTTTTTTTGTGCATCCACTTGTCATATGTGCAGAATTTTGACGTAGGACCCATATATTGTATGTCACAACATTTCGAACATGTTTGAAATTAATCAGGAGGTCACCAACTCATTGTTAGATCACTGGGACATGACGCAGCCAGACACAGCCCCTCACTGACTATACGTCCTGAAGTGAGCCCTCTACCAGTATGAAAATTAGGCTGCAACTCGTTGGCGACGGGAAATTTGTGGCAATATCGCACAGTGTAAACCCAACCTTAGATTGTGGAGAGAGATGTTTACTTTGTAGTATGGTTATAATTCAAAACCAATTCAAAAAATGTGTGTGTGTTTGTGCAAATGTATACCCAGGTTGAGGCAGGCCAGTGTGTTGGTGCACTTCCACTCCTTCTCATGTGTCGCCACTTTGACATCATCCATCACCAGAGGCACCCAACCCCCAAACACATACATCCTGATGTGCAAGACAGACAGGAAAGCGAGAGACAGAGGAAAGAAAGGAGTGAGGAACAGAAAGGTGAAGCAGACACCTGCAGTCTACGTGCATTAATGCATTGACTGTCTGCATGTGTGTCGTATTACTTATTGTTGATGGTGGTGGCAGAGTGCAGGCTGCGGGGAAGAGGAGCGTTACCACTGAGGGATGGTTTGGTCCAAGTCAGGGAGTCTAAGACATAGTCAGAACAGAAAACAATTAGAATGGGTAAGAAGGTCAGTGGTCAAGGCAATGATAATTCTATGAATGCCTGATTGTCTCCGTCTGACAGGTGTCATGTCTCACCAATGTCGAGCACCCACAGGTCTCCTAGTCTGCAGCCACTCATCCCTCCGTAGATAATCAGTCTGTTGGCTCCACGCCCACTCGTCACAACGGCTGTGTGACTCTCTCGGGGTGGTGGTGCCTGACCAGATGTCACTGGAACATCCCAGCCAACTACGCTGGAGCCTGGACGCAGCTCAAGACAGTAAAGGTCGTTCAGATACCTGCAGACAGGTCAGAGGTCACGACCTGTCTTAATTGTAAATCTGAATGCAAATTAATAAAATGTAATCGGATTGATACATCGCCATACAGATGATCAACCTACAGTGCTGGGAAGATCAAGCTGATATTTTGTTTCACTGGCCTGAGGATACAATGACAAATACATCAGACAACTTTGTGCCTCCTACCTAGGAATGTTGTTCTTTGGGTCTTCACTGTCATTGGCCAGTCCACCAAAGAGGTAGCAGCGGCTGCCAATCAGAGAGAAGCTGTGTCCGAGGCGGGGGCAGGGTGGCGGGTTGTTCTTCGGAGCCTTGGCCTTTATACGCTTCCACTCCCAGCGACTTGCCTGACAGGAAGTCAAGACAGAAGTCAGTGAGTACATTATAAGTGCTTCACAGTAAAACACCATTAAAAAATAGATTAAAAAAGATCTATGTGCACTCCTTGCAGTGACATCACTGACCTGCAGCTCATACAGGTCGTTGCTGTACTTTCCGTATTCGACCATCCCTCCGAACACTAGAAGTCTCGTCCCATCACACACAAAGCCATAGGCGGCACAACCAGGTGGTATGTCACCTCGCACTGCTGGGATGAACCATTGGTTTGTAGCTGCAGGTATAAAAGGTGACAGGAGAGATCAATACAGAGAGGAAGCCACACCCCCATCATAATATACCTCCTGATATGGCTATTTCTACCCTAGCAAAGCAGAAAACAAAGTAAGGAAACTTATGACAGGAACTGCAAAAAAAAGATGTATATTTCAATGTCAAAATGTTATTTTCCTCAGTGTTGGTGCTGTGCCCAGTTACTTAGTCTATATACATAATAATTCCCGACAATTGGATATTGTTTACTTTCACTTTGAAATTATATCAAGTGTAGTAAGTTATCAAATGAATAAAATGCCTCTGACTTTCATCATGTTAGTTGATGCAAATATTTTGATTTGCCATGTCGTCTTCAATTGTAGCCGAGAGGGGGCGTGTCCGTGTGGCGTCACCAGTGTTTTCAGTAAAACGCGCCATTTCCATCTACCAAAGTTAGCTGTGGCAAACCTAGCCGACAGGCTAAAACTCAGCATAAACACTGTTAATTCCAGGTAACATGTCGCTGCCAGTGAACATCACACAAACATAAACAGGAGTGCAAGCTCACGTCACTTTATTGTGAGGTTAAATGAGTTAAACCTGAATCGGTTGACTCAGACTACATTACTTCCTGCCAGCGGTAAAGCTAGCATCTGAAGTTGCAGGTGCAATGCCGACAGATCATACATACATAGACGCTTGACACACGGTTGGCTCGGAGCAGGTACCTGTGTTATAGACATGCAGTTCGTCAACGATTCCTTCATTTCCTCCTCCAAAGACCACCATCAGCTCCTTTATGGCCACAGCCCGGTGTCCATGCCGGGGCCGGGGAACTGGGCCGGTCCAGCCCAGGACGCGCTTCCAGCGGGGCTGCAGCACCACTGGTTCGGATGCCATTGAGCTCCTGTCAGAGTCCACACCTCTTAATCCTCTTTAAGGTGGATGTAGAATGCCGGATAGTGCCAAATAGTTCCAATTGTCTCCGGCTAGCCGCGGCTCAGCATTAGCCCGCTAACTAGCGGGCTAGTTTGACACAATGTAGCTAACTGAGTTTAATGAGAGCTTCCCTGTCGATGTTGACCACTCGCCTGCCACAGATAATCCCCGTTATTATGCAAAACGAATGAATATCCTCATCTGGTGACCCAGTATTTAATTCCGTGAGGAAAAAAGGTTCTTAGCTTGGTAAGTGCAGCGGCCGGTCCGCCATTTTATTCCGGTGAACGCGGCACAGGATCGTTAGAAAGGCGCCGAAAGCTGCTCGGGTTCGCAGAATTCTGAAGAAAGAAACTCACATCCAGCTGCTGTCGACTGTGTTAAATTGATGCTACATGCATGCATGTGAGAGAGCACCGTGGAGACTAAAATAAGTTGTTAAATATGCAGAACACAAGATCTGTGCGCCGGGATGGCAGCCGCCATCTTGCTGCTAACAGCAACCAAACAAAACGTAAAGCAGGAAATGGCAGCAGGAAGCTAAGCTAG
>CAAKHB010007351.1:72776-90413 GCA_901007665.1 Aeoliscus strigatus
GAGGTCAGGTGGGTGATGGAAACTCAAGTTTACGTGCAGCACGTATAAGGAGGAAGCTGTGTGTGTGTGTGGTCCAGTTTCCTCTGCAGCTCACTTCCTGTTTCTGACGCGTCTTCTACAGCTTCAGCATCAGTCAGGTTGGTAGGATTAATCACAAGCAAGGGAGGGTTAAATTGAGAGTTGTAGGGTCAATCTGAGGGGTCATCGGGGTGAACCAGAAGAAGATATAGGGTTAGACTGAGAGTAACAAAATTAAGTAAGACAACGTACTATTATTTACTTACAGTAAGTAAAAGTAAGTAATAATTAAATCAAATGAGGGTAGCAGGGTTGCTCAAATACGCTGCTGTTAGCATTAATTAATTAATTGCTTCTGGGGGCAGTCAGACAAAAAAATTAAATCACATCATTATGAGGCAAAAAAAACGTGACTATATTTCTAAAGTGTGACAAGTAAATAAAATCACAGAAAGTGATGTGGTGTCTATGTTTCGGTTCAAAGAAATTAGCTTGGAGTTCAGGTTATTTTGACACAATTTTGAGTATGTCCAGCTGTTTTCTGTGCTGCAATTGTAAACATCACTTCCGGTTAATAATTAATCCCTTGGATCGGCCCTCCTGCTGACAGTCAGACAGCAGAAACTTAGGAGCAGGAGCGGAAATTTAGACTGTGACTACTGACATCTGTGTTTTTCAAGATCACAGAAACTTTCTGATGGCCCTGTTTGTTAACACAGGGGCATAATAACGCCTTCTCAGTGTGTACTTTCTCAAAGGAATCTGGCGTTACAGAATCATAGGGCATCACATGTGACACATCAAGTGGGAAATACAATATGTGAATCAGAAATACAATACAAATACAAATACAGTTGACTTAGCATTGTTGATGTTGTTCATCCTCTGTCTCGGGGGGGAGGATCTCTTGAACCTTGTTTTCCCCAAAATTTGCTGTAGATGTTGGTTCCTCTTTCATATCAGCTAAGAATATCTTAGTCTATTGCTTATGTTTTTAAATCTCCCGGTTCATGATCCCATACATGTCATGCATTTATACCTTGATGGCTTGTACTTATAGGCAAGGGGCTGAATGTAGGGACGATTTTATCATGTATGACTCAGCTCCCGTCTTATTAGTAGAATAACTCAGACTACAGTTGGGCGGTATAGTAGTTCATTCTTTTTTCTTTTTTTTTGTGAATTTTTTATATACTGTTATACCTTTGTTTGAGATGTGGCACAGTGTGATGCTGTTTGACGGGACCCTTTTCACTGCTGCACCCCCAAACACAGAAGCTGAGGGTGCAGTAATATGAAGTGTTGAACTGTGAAGATAGAGGTTAGACAGAAAAAGATCTGAAACAGAACCTGTAGCACTAGAAGAATGTGACGACAGAAGAACTTGCTGAAAAGAGCAGCTGTGTTTGTTTGGTGGTTCTTTGTTTTTAAAATGTCCAATTTGAACAGAAATTGGTTACTGCAAACAATACCTTTGGATACTTATACATACTTACGTATATTTCAATACTTTACTACTTTGGATAATTGGAAATATGTTGTTCTGAAAGTTTCCAACTATCATTCTGATTCCTTCAGTCCTTAGAATCATGAGCACCACTTCATTGTAAACCATATTGTATTGTGGAGCCCTACAAACCTATGTTAATTCTAGTGTGGATAATCCAATTTTTTTAATTTATTAAAATATTTTCTCCATGTTAGTATTGCATTTTTGACCAATGTACTGCAATGTTTCCTCTCGTGATCAGTAGAAAATGTGGTTAACACCCAGTCGTGCATGAAAAGAAAAATAACCTTAATATACTTTGAAATCAACATAAAAATTCAGTGATATACATATTTAGTCATACCGCCCACCTCTAACTGAGACCTCTATATTAAGCCTTATTCCTCTGGGTCTTATACACAGAATGGTTAGGGGAAACAGCAACATATGTATTCCATGAATGAAAGTGCTGTGACAATGTGATTTTTCTTTTTTTTTCTTTCTATTATTTAAATAAAATGGACTTAAAATGCTGCTCGCAAATATTGATTAATCTGAAAAATCTGTTGACAGAGGACATTCATAGTGTCTTTCCTGGAGATTTAAGTTGTTGCACACTTTTGCTCCCCTTAGGAGTGAATGAGAACGTCTGAGGTGTAATTTACTGCACTCTAACTATGTACAGAAGACATGGTCCGTGGATCACTACAGAAGGACTTAATTTGTTTGTATGACAAATAAACTATTTGTAATGTAATGTCACTGGTTCTCCACAGAGAGGAGGAGCCTGTCGATCCCCAGCACCCTGCCCGAGAAAAAGAAAGGTCCCACAGTAAAACCAAGAAGGCTCGCAAGGAGCGTCACCATGCCGAGCAGGGCACAGTCTCAGCAACATCTACACAGCCACAGTTGGGTGGCGAGCCTCAGACCCCAGTGAGTGATTAAATTATGGAAGGTGTCAGAATTCAATAAAAACAGGTGGAGATGCAGATTATTGATAATGGCTATTTAATTTTAAAAACTTTACGTCACTACCTCTTCACAGACATCTGAGCCAGTGGCAGGACCTTCAGAACCAGGGTCAGACTCAGCAGCAGGTAGCGAGACTGCAGGTTCTCCCAGGCAGCGTCGCTCCATCATCCGGGACCGTGGACCACTGTATGATGACCCCTCACTGCCTGAAGGCTGGACCCGCAAACTCAAACAGAGGAAGTCTGGACGCTCAGCGGGAAAGTTTGATGTCTACCTTATCAAGTAAGCCCCAGCCTTGCATTGATGTTTTTCCCTGAGGAACACGTGAGTATCGTCTTGACTTTTTGTTGTTATTCTCTTATTGTGAAGCTCGGAGGGAAAGGCATTTCGCTCCAAAGTGGAGCTAATCGCTTACTTCCAGAAGGTTGGCGACACTACAACTGACCCCAATGATTTTGATTTCACTGTGACCGGACGTGGAAGTCCGTCCCGCCGTGAGAAGCGTCCCCCAAAGAAACAAAAAGTGGTTAAACCATCAGGAAGAGGTCGGGGTAGGCCCAAAGGTACATTGATATTTAAGTCATTGCAGTGTTATTAAGTTGAATTTAGAACCACGCTCTCTAGATTTTTAAACATTTCTATGCTTTGTGTTCAGGCAGTGGGAAGATGCGCCAGGCTACAGAGGGCGTGGCCATGAAGCGCGTTGTTGAAAAAACTCCAGGCAAACTGTTGGTCAAGATGCCTTTCAGCAAAACAGATCCCACCACCGGCACCACATCCACTGCCTCCAAGGTACAATCAGTTGGTGTGTCACTGCTAAAGAAGCTCGCACATTACAAGGGTCAGTGTAGCATGTCTTCCACCTGTGCAGATTTAGTTTGTCAGTTGCGAAATTTACTAACTTCTGTTGACAGCTGAGAGAAGTGGAGGTCTCCTTCTCACCGCAGACTAGGCAGAAAGTTTTTCACCATTACAGTAGTTAGGTGTGCCAGTTCCTTCTGAAGTTAAACCAGATACTGTTTGAAATGGCACACAGCCAAGTGGAGTTCATAATGTAGCAACACTGGTGATGATTGTGTTGCTTCTTCATGTTCTATATCCTTTACAGGTGGGGTCTCCTGCTCTTGTGCCCACCAAGTCACGTCCTGGCCGGAAGAGGAAATCGGAACAAGAACTTCCAGCCCCACCACACACTGCCCCCAAAAAACGTGGCAGGAAACCAGCTTCTGCCTCCACAGCATCAACGTCTGTCATAGCATCCCCCTCCTCAGCATCCACCTCTGGTATTTCATCAGCAGGAAGCTACACTGCAGCTGCCATCATCGCTGCTGAGGCCAAAAGGAGAGCAGCGAAGGAGTCTTCCACCAAACCAGTCGTTCAGCAAACAGCTCTGCCGATCAAAAAACGAAAAACCAGAGAGACAATAGAGGAGAGGGAAAGTGTTCCGTGTCCAGTGACAGCTGAGACTGGAAGGAGGGCCACTTCAGAAGGGGAGGGTGGTATCGGAGAAGAAACCTCAGCGCACCACCTCACTGCCTCTGAGCAGAGTCCATCTCAGTCACAGAAGCCATCTACTGGTTCAGAAGAAAGTCTACCACGTGGGCAAAAGATGCATAAAGGGAGGAAGCACAAGGAGAAAACAGGAGCAACAGGAGACACAGAAGACAAAGGGGAGGATGTAAGTGAGGATGTTCGCGATAAGGCGGGAGAGGGGGCAGGAGTAAGGAGTAGCAGTAGCAGCAGTAGCAGTAGTCCATCAAAAAGCCACAAAAGAAAGGACCGGCCACCTCACAAACATCATCATCATCACCACCACCATCATCACCATCGCCATCAACAGACCTCTGCCTCCACATTGGATCAACCTTCTCCTCCAGCCCCTGGACACCCTGAACCCCCCAGCCGGTCCAGACCTGAGGTTGAGCTGCAGACAACACCTCAACTCTCATCGCACACCCAGCCATCTCCACCCAAACCCAAAGCAAGGCCTTCAGTTGAGTCCCTGCCTGAACCTCGAAATCTCCCTCCTCAACCACATCAACCAACCCAACATCATCCTCAACAGCATTCCCAGACGCAGTCTCCCAATCAGCCCAAAGCTCAGCCTCAGTACCCAGCAATACAGTCCCCTCCTACCAAGCATTCCCTGCCTCAGCAACAACCCCAGGCTCACAGTCAGCCCCAAAAAGTCCAATCACAACCCTTCCACCCTTCAGCACAGCCTAGAAGCCAGCCTCAAGCTCAGCATGCCTCGGCTCAGTCACACACACCCCAGTCCTCATCCATTTTGCATGTTCATCCACCCCAGACAAAGCATCCACATCCACAAACCCAGTCCTCAACCACACTCCAAGCTGAAGTTCAAACCAGGCACCCCTCTCAACATTTAAGTCAGCTTAAACATCAGTCTCAACACCAGCCCCATCAGTCAATGCAGCATCCACTCCAACCCCAGGCCAGGACCACAGCCCAATCTCAGCCACAGCTGCAGCCCAGGACTACTGCCCAGCATCACTTGCAACCCGTATCCAGAGTCCCAGTCCAAACACAGCCTCAAGCCCAGCCCAGAACACCCGGCCATTCTCAATTGCAGTCTAAAATGTCAGTCGAAACTCAGTCCCAATGTACGATCTCAACCCAAATTCAACCTCAATCTCAGTCCCGAACCCCTGCCCAACCTCAGTCCCATTCCAGAACCGCAGCCCAAACACAACCTCATGCCCAGTCTAAGACCCCAGCACAAACACAACCTCAAGCCCTGTCTAGAACCCCAGTCCAAACTCAACTTCAGTCCCAATCTAGAACCCCAGCCCAAGCCCACACACAACCTCAATCCCAGTCAAGAATCCCGCCCCAAACACAATCTCAGTCCCAGTCAAGAAGCCCGGGCCCAACACAATCTCAATCCCAGTCAAGAAGCCCCGCCCAAACACAATCTCAACCCCAGTCTAGAACCCTAGCCCAAACACATCCTCAGTACCAGTCAAGGACCCAAGCCCAAACACATCAAACCCAGTCAAGTGCCCCTGTCCAGCCACACCTACAGCCCAGGCATCAAGCACAGCCCCAAATGCAGGCTTGGCACCCTTCACAACACCAACTTCAGACTCAGTATAGATCACAACCCAGACAGTCTCTCTCTCATCCTCCCCAGTCCCAAGCACAAACTCACTTTCAGCGAATTCAGCCCCAGCCACACCCTCAGTCCCACCCACAGCCTGCCAGGCCCAACTTGCCACATCTCCCACCGAACCGACCATCTCTTAGTAGGCCCAACCTGGTTCCTGCTCAGAGTGAACAGCCTCAAGATTTGAGCACTACTCGCCCAGACCGTGGAAACCTACTGGCAAGTCAAGAGGTCAGCGTGGAGGTCATCAGTGCCGAGGGAAGAGGGGATGGGATGGTATCAGAGAGCAGAGAGATTTTAGGAACAGAAAGAGGTTCAAACAGCACCTTGCGGCCTCCCAGCTCCATGCTTCCTAGTCCCTCAGGAGGACCTGCGGCCGGGGCCAGTGTTGGTCTTATGTCTGGGGTGGAGGGCCGACCCAGGCTCCGGGCTGAGGCAGAGGCAGCAGGCGAAGGCAGGGAGCTCAGAGACATTGTCCCCCAGTCAGCCGTTCCCTGCCCCAGCCGAGAAGAAACCGTAGAGTCACGAACTGCCGTCAGTGAAAGAGTGAGTTGATTAGGTGAGCCTGTGGACCAGCTGACTGATTGGTACACAGACTGAGGCAGAACCAAGTGAAGCGTGTGACTGGGCTGTCCATGAAGGCTTCATGTTTTTACACTGTTGAGATAGACGGATCGCGTCACACTGGCTGGTAGGATGTTCTCAGAATCGAGTCTGTTGAATTCAGACTGGAATCTGAGAGTCAACTGAGAGTGCTGAAGGATGGATGGTGTCTTTTTGTAGGAAAATGAAAAAAGGAAAAAAAGATAAAAAAAGTGTGTATATTTAATCAAAAGGCAGCTGTTGTGTCCCGCTAGTCTCCAAGGGGGAGGGGGGAGCAGTTTGGAACTAAAACCGCTTAAACACACATTACTCCAGATGAAAACATTGCTTCCGGAATATAACCAGTTTATTTTTAGTTGTATTTTGATAGTTTATTGTTTTGTCTCTGTTTTAAGCTTTAAACTGATATTACTGATTATTTAAACTCCTACTGACTGACAGTCCCTTATTTAAACTCTTTTTGACTGACAGTCCCTAACTGAATGCCTCAGAGCAGATGAGGGGCAGTGGTTCGCACCTTAAACTGGTTTCTTAGATGTTTCCAGATTTATTTCCTCCATGTATTTCCATTAAACCCTCCATCAATAAGGGGTTGTATGTTTTCCATCCACTTCCAGACTGCCCCCTACAGGTAGCCAAACTTACTTCACCCTAGTCATGCTGATGATATTTGAACGTCTCAGACCTGTCTACATGACTGCGGCTATTTTTTAGAACAGATATTTTCCTCTCCGTTTTACAAAGTCTCTCTGTCCAGATCAGAGCACAGAAATAATGTGGCGGGCCAAAAAAAAAAGTAATTATGAACTGTGGTCAATTACCCTTGTGATAACTACTGCAGTACTGTAAAACTACTGAGTACTACAGCAGTACTGTACACCAACTGTAAGCTCGGTCTCACTGTCTTCTTTCTGTGAGCACATCATGTGAACTTAATGCTTTCTACGAACTTGTTATGTTTTCCCAAAATCGTCATTACACTGTTTGTCTCTCAATGACATGAGTGAAGCCCTAAGCCCCACCCAGCCTATTCACTCAATGTTCATCTGTAACGACATATTGTGGGTCTAAATGGAATCAAATTGAACATATCACTCCTCAGCGACCTACACAAGTGTGAATTAGGATGAAAGGCAAGCGCAGAGGAAAACGTTTTTGTAAAATATCCGCACTGGTGTGGGCGAGGTCATGAGGTGTCTTGAATTCCTCTTCAGTGGTCGTTCAAAAGCAGCCAGTTGTTCTTCCAGGTTGAAGATTCTTCCATTTTGCATTGAATATGTTTGTTTCCAAAAGAAGCAAATTTTAATGTCAAATCAAACCCACCTTCACTGTAGCTTTTTTCAGTTTCAATCTTAACAAGTAAGTGGTGGGGGCATGAACTCATCTTCATTGTGACAGTTGTCTTTGTGTTGAATGTCTGGAACAGTCTGCACTCCTCCACTTTATACAATCAACCGCCTGAACGCCACTGGGAGTCATGTACGCAGAGGTCGACCTCAGTGGCTTTTTCCTAGACAGGTTGGTTCAGCTTCATGTGGTGTGAGATATGATGACGGTGGGAAAAACTAAACAATAAACACACCAGGAATGGGACGAACATGAAAATATTCACCTCAGAACAAATAACTGTTAATATGTGTATTGGTGTGTTTGTGTGAACCTCGTTCATGAAAGTGCTTTATGAATAGATCCTCATAACCAGGGGACAAGCAAAAAAACAATGTTTAAGAAGCTTCAATCGAATGTGACTTTTAGTCATTAAAAAATAAGTGACTGGTTCATTTAGCAGCACATTATCAATTGCTGCAGCCCTATGGAACACAATGGGAAACAATTGACTAAGTTCTGAAAACATTTAAGATTTTTAAAAAGATATTTAGAATTAGCAGGGAATAGGAAATATTCACTGGTCCTCAATGCTCTGGCTGACTCAAGGCAGCCCCACCATGTTTGGTTTGGACCCTGGAAACAGTTGGCAGAATCAGCTGATCTGAGCAGTCTATAAGCATCATACTTCTTTCAGAGAATAAGTCCATTTTGAAATGTGTGTTGATTTGTACATCACACCTGATGAAGCGTCTGTGGAAATGAAAGTAAGGTATTACCCAGGGTATCAAGTGCCTATTCAGAACGTGTAGGTACTCATTATCGTAGCACAGGCTTGTCCTGGAAATATAGGATACAGAAGAACAGTCCATGATATGTGAGGTTAACAAGCAGGAGGTTGGGAACTTCTTGAATGTATTGGCCCTAGATTCCGTCTGGCCCATGATCACCTGATGAAATTCATGCAGGTGCTGGTCTCACCTCTGCGTACATGGCATTCTCGCTGCCTTTTCGCCTGTTAGCATGCTGCCAGTCCTGCAGCAGCACTCCTGGTCTGACATCAGACTTCCCTCTGTGACTGGACCGGCACCAACTACAATAACCAGCTACCATATTGCATGTTCCAGAGTTTAGTGCCTATAATATTGTGCGTCTTGCCAGAAGCCACCATGTCAGCCGAGCCATGTTGTGTTTCTAGACTTTAGTAGTGACGTGTGGTGACTTCATAGTTGCTAATATTGAGGATGAATATTCTGCTTCTACTCTGGTTGGAATTCAGTGGAAACTCCAATACACTGTCGCTGTAGACAAACTAGTTTATACCTGTTTATTTTTCTTTCTAACTAAAAGCATTTGTCGTCCCCTGATTTGTGTTGCCTATTTGAGTCCTGCATACACAGACAAGGGCCACATGCTGGGTTTCAAGGTAGCAGTGTAAGAAGAAATGGCAAGAAATGTCCCACAGTTGAAAGGATTAGTTCAGTATCATCAGTTTCTGCAGAGGGCCATAGATTGATGCTAAAGCTATAGCCAACATTTGCTTTAACATTCAGTACAATATATTGAGTTAGGTAAGAACATGCTGCTAACACCTTGCAAGAGCCACTAAACAGCTGCATTAATTTGTTTAACAACAAGAAGCATTGCTTAGCTGGTAGTTGCTGTACATGGAATCTTCATTATTCACCTGCAGCATATCTACACAGGTGAGTAATAACGTGCAGGCACAGACGATAACGGACAATTCCGAAAAATTGTCATCCATGTGGACATAATGGCAGTTGGTCAAAGCTCACGTACAGAAGGGCTAACCGACATTTTATCAGAACACACGCAGCCAAATATGAGACTGGACATATCTGACTTTCGCCAGGGGCCTGTTCCCGGAAGTTGGTCCAAGAAATCCCTGAAATTAGACAAACTGAATATCATTCTTTTCAGCACCTTCATGGCGACTACCAAAACCAATCCCAGGATGTGCTGCTGCCACCTGTTGGCTGGAGGACCTAAATGTAAGGAGGCATCGCTTTTTACAAATTTCACCACTACAGAGTTGTGACTTCAGTAGATTTTATTTGGTCTGTATTCAAGTTAAATGTACATTTTACATCTGTGACGCAACGTCCTTAAATCTGACGGTACAAAAATAAAAACCAAACCACAACCTCTCGATGACCTCTGACCAGGTGAAATTGAGGCTCTTTGATTGGCGGACGCACACAGGTGAAGATGACGGTCTCTCTGGCAGCCGTGCTGCTGCTGCTGCTGCTGCTGTTGAGCGGCTCGTCGCCGCCGGGTCTCACCGGTGTCGCCGGTTCGGAGTCGGACCGGGGTTGGATGGAGCTGCGGCGCGTGCGGAGCCTCGCAGCTCAGCCACGCTACGGAGGCTGCTGGGCGCGCGCCCTGCAACACCTGGATACGCACTGCAGGGACATGACGTCAGAGACGCAGAGTCGAATGGCGCTGGAATTCACCCATTGTCACCTGAGCAGGTAACGCCCCACGGTTATCGAACTGTTGGAATGAATAATGTCATTGTAGGTGATGTCCGCTGACCTATCACCTTCCTTTTAGATGATGGTCAGTTGTAGCTCACCAATGTCAGTGTACAGTATCTTCTTTGGAAACTGCTGCCAGAGTTCATTTATCATTTGATATGACTTGCATAGATGACAAAGATTTAGCTAATAAGTCTAAGCTGCGTCATCTTTTGTGTTGTTCTCTTTCAGCTCAGGCAGGGATTTCCCTTCATGTCCTGAGGGGTCAGAGGTCAGCATGTGCACAGCTGGAATGGACAGTGTGGCCTTTAATAGTTACACAGAGTTCTTCACACACACCCACTCCATCTGTCAGTTCCTGCAGTCTGAAGCATGGCAGAGCCGAGCCGAGAGCGCCATGCACAGGTGACAAACAGGTGACACACCTGCTTTGGAAAACACAGGGAAACAACACACATCGTTGGTTTGCAGATGGAGGACAGTCAGAGTGTGTGTGTGTGTGTGTGTGTCTCAGCCTCACAGAGAGTTCAGTGGATGTAGCTGAGCAGCTGCAGTCCACCAAGCAGGTGGCTGCTGACCTGATTGAGGTGCAGACTGCCGCCTTACAGGCGCAGCAGGAGATCCTAAACAACGGGGAGGAGCTGCGAGTCACCCTGAGAGACTCGACCCAGGGTGAGAAAGAGAAACTCACCTGTGAAAACCTGCAGGTTGACGTGAGTCAGCAAATGCACTGGGTCAGTGGAGAATAAGCGGAATGTGACAGGCTGCCTGCAGACAGGATTCCCTCTTGGGTCTCTGTGCATGGTGCGCTGCCATCTAGTGGCCAGAATGTTCAGTGCAGCTTCAAACAAACTGACAATGTGTCTTCACCCATCTCCATCATCTTCAGGTCTCAGGTCTGTGTTCTCAGAGCTCAGTAGCATGTCCAGGGAGCAGCAGGTGGCGCTATCTGAACTCTTCAATAGAGTCTCCTTCCTGCAGAGTTTCCTGCTGATGGAGGCTCACAGTCTGAGCTCCTGCTTCTATAACGCTGCAGCCCTCTGCACCGCCTTCCTGCTTACCTCCACCCAACGCTCCTCCAGAGCCAGGTAACATCTTCACCACAGAACTCCTCCCTCTACTTGTGTTCTGCTGTATAATTGACTAATGAAATGTGTGCATTGCAGGTTGATGTTGTTGGGTCTGGTGTGCTTGAATTTCTACCTGGAGAGGAAAATCTACCAGTTTGTAATGAGTTCTGACAACCCAGAACACACACACATGGTTAGTGAGTTCCACTGACGTCACTGATGTCACCTGACCTGACCTGACCGGTCAACGCCATGCGTCTGTTGATCTATTGAACGGTGATGTTCCGTCAGTCGTTGACTGTTGTTTGTGTGTGCAGGAGCTGGTCAGTACGTATGTGGGTGTGTTGCGGCGGTTCATGTTGTGTGTCGGTGTGTGTGTTCTGCTGTGTGTGTGCGTTCGGTACCGAGACCCAGTGCAGCAGAGTCTGCAGGTCCTGCAGCAGCTCAGAGAGACACAGTGTCGCCTGCAGGAGGCACTGCAGCAAGCAGGTGAGTCTGTTGACTCAATACCTCGAACCTTAGCAGCCCCAAATGGAAGTGGATGCTGATTTCAACTGATATTCTTCACGTGGGATCAATAAAGACTGTTTGAGACAAGAGAAGAAGGGGGACAACACTCAGCTGGAGGTGAAGGTGAGGCACTTGTCACCATGGTGACTGTATGATTATCAATGACATCAAACCAATAATGTTCCAGAGAAGAAGAAGAAAAGAAGAGGATGAGAGCAACAGGCTGGTGTCTCTGTCCACAGACACTTCAGATCTGTCTCACCTGCCATGTACAGGTCAGCGCCCATCTCACCTCTCACAGTCGGTTGGGGCTTTACAGCACTGTGCTGAGTCAGCTGTCATACGTCTGCAGAGTGGAGCTCCGACAGCCTCCTCAGCAGCACCGTTATCGCCTCAGCACCGAGTGCCTCCACAGCCAGTTCCTCAGCGCGGCCCGTCACACCCGGCCGTCGTCCTCGTCGCTCCTCCGGCTCTCCTCTGATCTACAGTGTGTTGGTGGAGGATGGACAGGTAGACCTGGTGATCTGTTTGATGATTGCTGAAACAATTTGCAAACATACAACTGACCTCTGACCTTTTTTTTTGTGTGCCTCCCCAGCGTCGTTACAGCCTTAGAAGCAGAAGATCCCAAAATCTCTGATGTTTTTTTCTTTCTGGAAATCTTTTATTTTTTAACTGTATCAATAAAATTGTTTTTGATTTTATAAACATCTCTCTGAAAGTGTCAACTAATTTCAGCGGTTATTAAATCTGCATATTTGACCTCGATCATCGGGACATTTTGGGGTTTTGGGACTTTGATCGAAACCGCAGTGGAAACAGGAAGCTGAGGGTTGGTGCCCTCTGGTGGCTGACAGTCACTCAGCCTCATTCATCCTGAAACTTTCCTCCTGAAGAAAATTGTGCTGATGAGTCAAACTGCATGAAAGAGAAAGAATCTGAAGCACTGCTGGAATTTTTCCCCTCAGTTTTTTTTATTTGCTTCAAGTTTCAGCCCCAGTCAAGGAAAAAGCAGAGAAAATGAGAAACAGACCACAGAGAGGAGGAGGAGGAGGAGGAGGAGGATCAGATGTCTGGATGGAGGAGGAGCTGTGGTATTGGTCTGTAGCTCAGGTCAGAGTTTCACACAATAGCTTGAATGTTTAGAACAGACGATCAACGGGTTGTCCTTTTGTGTCTCTGTCCGTCTGTCTCCTGTGTCTGTCTGTTCCCGTACTCTGTATCCCTGTGGACTAACCAACGCCGAGTGAAAGAATGAAGGAGCAGCAGAAAGCAGCTGAGTCTGCACTTTGTGGACTGAACATTTGATCTCTGGATGTGTTTTTTGCTCTTGGATCGTGTTAGTTCTTCAGATGAGGACACATGAAGACGAGATCTTCAGCAGAATTCTCAACGACAAACCGAAGAGGAAAACATGGGGGGGGGGGCGGCATGAGTTGGCTCAATGACCGTTAGAAGAGAGATGGCGAGACAACTCAGAAACTGACAAACATTCTGTCCAAGAACAGACCAGTGACGCTCGTCATCGGACTCTTCTGTGATCGGCCCACCTGTCCAGGTGCAGGAGTGCCAGCATGCAGATGAACCGGCCTCGAAGCACCCTGCTGGGGTTCAGCCTCCCCCTGCCTGCTCTTCCTTCTCCCCCATCGTTTTCCAGTCAGTTCAGCACCATGAGGTTCTCCTACCACCTGAGCTCAGCACAACTCAGCAACAACGCTGCCTGCAGGACAGGTTAGTGAACTGCACACTGTCCGTCACAGGAGGTGGGTCGGAATGGGGGGGTTGGTGTCTCGTGTTTTACAGCACGATGAATCACGAGAATAAGCACTTTACACTGCTTTACTCATGGTTTATCTGCCGCTCAGCCAAAACAACAACAAGGTAAAACAGGGATCCAAGCCCTGTTCATTCACACACATTCACATCTGTGGTGTGGAATGGGGTGGGGGCTCTGCAGTCACACCTGCGTTGAGCACAGTGGATGTTTGGACGCTGTTCAGAAACTAAATGAAAATATGTTCCTCATACCCCTTGACCCTGCGTGTCCACAGAATATAAAATGTGTGTCAATTGGTTAAGTTGGAGCGCTGATGTCACTGATGTGACCACCTTGTCTCCCAGCATGCAGTGGGTGCGCACAGACCGATACCAGCAGATATGGAGATTAAAAATAGACTCAGCTGCTGAACAGAAATGACAAACATGAGAGTTTGTTTCTGCTGCCGCAGCTGCGACACTCACTTCCTCTCACCACTGTTTTTCTTCTTTTACTCTTTCTTTCTTGTCATTCTTATCGGTTGTGTCAGTTTTCTTCTTTTGTTTCCACTGCAAATTTTCCCATCTGGTTCATCTGTAGCTGCTTATTTCCTCTCGGCTGTCAGCTAGCAAGAAAGAAACACCCACTAGCAACACACACACACACACACATTCTGGGGGAACGAGCTAGCCTGTCTCTCTTTAGGTCACTGGGTCGCTCACTGTTTCTCTGGGGGAGGGGTGTGTGTGCGTGTGTGTGGGTGGTTGTGTATGTGAGATGTGGAGAGGTCATAGGTCAGCCTTTAGTATTATCTCCTCCCCTACCAGATGATAACAGGGTATGTTTGTTTTTTGCTCAGATGTGTGCTGCATTTGTCCCAAAGAGGGGAGGAGATTATCTGTCAGATCCCGGGGGTGTGTTGCATTTACAGGGGTGGACAGTCCTGAGTCTCCCTAATCTCCCCTGTAAGTGGGATGTGTTTTTCTGTTAAACTGACTGATGTATGTGTGCACAAGCTCCACTGGATCAGCAGCTCCATAAGAGGGGTGGGTTTGTTTATGATACAGTGATGCAGCTGCTGGGTGGGACGAACATAAACTTTGTCACACTTGTTTTGCTGAACAATATATGCTGAAATGTCAAAGTCAACTTTATTATCAAATATACTGAAAATGTGTGGTATACAGCATAGATGAAATTACAGACCTCAACATACGGTGCAAACGGTACAAAAAAGTACAAATAGTGCATACATTAAACTAGTACTAACTGTAATATAAATAGTAATAATAAATATGTTCAAATGGAACAAATTAAATGACCAAACACAATACGTCCATGTGACAGATACTCATGCAGCCCATTTGTTGTCTTCACTTGAGTTGTATGTTGCTCCACCCATCACACCCACCCACCAGGGATTGATTTCCTGTCTGCTGGTCTCCTCTGTAGCAGACAGTAAAGTGGAAACATACAAGACGAGGTTGTGCTTTACCTGTGTGTACATTTGGTTACCATGCTACGAATGCTAGCCAATGGTGGATACTGCTGTCAGGTGTAATGAGACAAAGCAGGAGACACTGAGACACTCCTGTCTGACTCTGGAGACACTCCTGACTGACTCCTGAGACACTCCTGTCTGACTCCGGAGACACTCCTGACTGACTCTGGAGACACTCCTGTCTGACTCTGGAGACACTCCTGTCTGACTCCAGAGACACTCCTGACTGACTCCAGAGACACTCCTGACTTACTCTTCAGACACTCCTGACTTACTCTTCAGACACTCCTGTCTGACTCCGGAGACACTCCTGACTGACTCTGGAGACACTCTTGTCAAACTCCTGAGACACTCTTGTCTGACTCCTGTCTGACTCCGGTCTGACTCTGGTCTGACTCCGGTCTGACTCCTGTCTGACTCCGGAGACACTCCTGTCTGACTCCAGAGACAATCCTGTCTGACTCTGGAGACACTCCTGACTGACTCCAGAGACACTCCTGACTGACTCCTGAGACACTCCTGACTGACTCTGGAGACACTCCTGACTTACTCTTCAGACACTCCTGACTGACTCCTGAGACACTCCTGTCTGACTCCTGAGACACTCCTGTCTGACTCCAGAGACACTCCTGTCTGACTCCAGAGACACTCCTGTCTGACTCCAGAGACACTCCTGTCTGACTCCTGAGACACTCCTGTCTGACTCCTGAGACACTCCTGTCTGACTCCAGAGACACTCCTGACTGACCCCTTGTCTAACTTAACCGATTGTTGGACTCATTACTGACATCTTACTATACTTGTTCTTGAGACCAGTCTTGGTTCTTCTTCTTGTTAATGTACATTTTTGTGAAGTACTATGTTTGTGTTTTGTTTGATTTAATGCATTTTTGGTGCACTTGTGTTTGTGTCTATGTATTTAATTACAGTATTGGGCTTATAATGGCTTTGTTTGAATAAACATATAGCACCACTGGCCTCTGAATAATATTTACATATCCTTGTGATTGATTAAGCATTAGGCCTATGCCATTTCACTGATGCTGATATTATCCAGTGTCATTTGGCTACTATAATGGTAAATAATCTCATTTCATGGTGATGGTGGCGTGTATCTTTGATATTTAAAATTCACGTTTCATCTACAGATTGAGTACAATTTAAATCAGTAACATATTTACCATTCATTCGATTTTTTTAGGTGCAGGGTGGTGTTGGAGGCTTGTTATTTTGTTAGATGACTTTGGGACTAGTTCATAGTCAATCCACAAATGTCACGCAATCGCCACACATATTTAATCTCAGCCAATTGACTGAAACATTTACCATGCATTCGTACACAAGACATGCACTGTCTCTGTATTATTGAGGCTGAACCCAGTATGGTGCTTATGTTCTACAAAAAAAGGCCTCAAGCTGAACTAGTCTTGGTCTAGGTCTTGATACTCTCTGGTCCCAGTCAGAATACTATTTAAATTTTTTTGTGTGAACAGTTTTTAATATTCAATGAAGCGGTGGGGACATTTCGATTATTTTGATGAAAAAGCGTTCATCATGTATAAGTTCTATAAAATAAGTTGAACAGTTCTGTTTGGATCCGGTCTGGTCTGAAGGTGTTGGGTCTTTGAGCTGGAGGAGAGATGGTTCTCATACCACCGCTATTCTCAAAGAAGTGATGGATGGGATCACGTGACTAAATGTCACTCTGTTCATATTCACACGCTCTCCCTCGGATTTATTTTAACTTGTTGTCAAGGAAACCAAGATGGAGGTGTAGGGGAGAAGACAGCCCCCCCCCCCTTCTCTCTCTCTCTCCCTCTCGCTCGCTCTCTCTCTCTCACTGCCGCCGCCCACCGCTCACACACCGGGCAGCTCTCTGAACCAAACCGAGCGGATCTAACCTACTTATACGTCCTGAAGCTGCAGCCGATCGTCGGTCTGCCGGTCTGGACGGTCGGTCTCTCTGTCGATGAGTGACCAGTGCCGCGCCGGGCCGGTCCGTGCGTCTGTGCGTTTGCGTGTGCGCGCGCGCGCGCGCGAGCGAGCGAGCGAGCGCATGTGTGTGAGGATCTAACCCGGTTTCTTCTCCGTGCTGGACCGGGAGAGCCGCTGTCTCCCCGCACCAACATTTTCTTTAATGACCGGACTTGTGTTCTGCTGCGCGATGTACATGGACAGAAGCAGTCTGACCAGAGGTGAGTGTGCACGCGCTGCATGCATGCTCGTGCGCGATACCTGTCGACCAATGCACACACTCTGCGTTCACGTGTGTAGAATAGATGATCCTCATCATCAGCATCATTTGGGGGGGCGACGACATCATGCACGTTCCAACTCTCATGCCTGTTGTGCACGCGCACACACTGACCGACATCTCGCCGCAGTGAATGTAGGGTAGTATGGCTGCGCCAGATGTGAGGCTGCCCCCCCCCCACACACCCTGCGACCGACAGCAACACACGTCCTTTCTAACCCTTTTATTACTGAGCCGATTGTCGATGGGAACGCATCAACCGATCCGTCCGATCGATACACGATCGAAACACACAGAGAGAAAAGACTCATTAAAGCCCAGACTCTGTGTGTGTGTGTGTGTGTGTGTGTGTGTGTGTGTGTGTGTGTGTGTGTGTGTGTGTGTGTGTCAGTCATTGACAAACCACAGATTGTGTCCACGGATGCTGATGGAGCTGGATGTGAGGAGCAGCGTGTCAATAATTCGACATTAAATAGATACAGACACAGACGTTAGATATGGAATATGTGTTTC
>CAAKHB010007351.1:94625-116105 GCA_901007665.1 Aeoliscus strigatus
GGTCTGGAGGGTCTCCAGGTTAGAGTTAGAAGGAATGCATGTGGGCCCAGGCCACTGTTTACAAGTGTGTGTGTGTGTGTGTGTGTGTGTGTGTGTGTGTGTGTTTGTGTGTGTGTGTGCGTGCAGCTGTCCGTCCAACAGCGGGTCTTCAACATCGCTAACGAGCTACTGCACACTGAACTCTCTTACGTCTCCAAGCTGCACCTGCTGGATCAGGTATGTTGTCACTTCTTCATTACATGTCAATCACTATGGCAACACAGCAGTCCAGGTCATCACTGATGTCACTGGTAGGAAGCGCAGATGTTTGGGCTCTGTAACATGGACAATGCATTTTAGAACTGAAAGTTGGTCCCATGCTGGCCCTCTTGCAGGTTTTCTGTGCCAGACTCCTGGAGGAGGCTCGCTCCCGCTCGTCGTTCCCTTGCGACGTTGTCCAAGGAATCTTCTCCAACATTTGCTCCATCTACTGTTTCCATCAGCAGTTCCTGCTGCCAGCGCTGCAGAAGCGGATGGAGGAGTGGTGAGGAAATTTCCCACCTATTCTCCATGCACATCCAACCAAACATCACCACCACAGACACACAACAGGATGCCAACTCACTCCTCCTCCTGTGTGCAGGGACTCAAACCCACGGATTGGAGACATCCTGCAAAAGCTGGCGCCCTTCCTGAAGATGTATGGCGAGTACGTAAAAAACTTTGACCGGGCAATGGAACTGGTCAACATCTGGATGGAGAGATCAGCTCAGTTCAAGACCATCATTCAGGAGATCCAGGTATAGTCACTGCCGATACATCCACTGGCAGTCTGAATAGATGTCCATTACTGAAGAGTTTGTGTGTGTGTGTCTGTGTGTGTGTGTGTGTCAGCGGGAGGAGCGCTGTGCTAATTTGACACTGCAGCATCACATGTTGGAGCCGGTTCAAAGGATTCCTCGCTACGAGCTGCTCCTCAAAGATTACCTCCACCGACTGCCTGAAGACGCTCCAGACTACCGAGATGCCCAAAGTACAATCACACACACGCATACACACGCATTATTCCATCCTGTCACTGGCTAATGTATATACTTTAAATCTCAACATTTATTTCGTAAGACTCACAAGGGGAAATTCTTAGTGACTTTCTTAGTGAGTAGTTTGATACTTCAGGTACTTGAAGGAGAGAAAATATATTTAAATATGAACAACAGAGAAGAAATTTAAAAAAAAAATAAAATAGAAAAGCACTTGGAGAGCAGAGACCTCCACCAGGCAGCTCATTTCCACCCATATGGTAATTTCCACCCAATAAATTCAGAAATCATTAAAACATTTGATGAGCATTTGAAATAATATGGATGTCAAACATTACCACATACAGCACACAGCAGGCAGCAGCTGTAACCTCAGTTGTCCCTCTCTCCAGAGTCTCTAGAACTCATCGCCACGGCAGCAGAACACTCCAATGCCGCTATCAGGAAGATGGTGAGAGTCACACACACACACACACACAGAGTTCTTTGGGCCTTGAAATGTGTATAGCAGGTCATCATGTCAGATGTCACCAGTTGAATACTTTTAATGGAAGTGTTGGTCCGTCAGGAGCGAATGAGGAAACTGTTGAAGGTGTATGAGCTGCTGGGAGGAGAAGAAGACATCGTTAATCCAACAAATGAGCTCATCAAAGAGGGGCACATCCTCAAACTATCCAATAAGAATGGGACGTCTCAGGACAGATACCTCATCCTGGTACTCCTCGGTTTCTACTTCTCTGCTGTTTGATTGAATTCAACAACGCTGGTGATGATGATGTCTGTCTCTGCCCGCAGTTCAATGACAGGTTGCTGTACTGCGTCCCAAAGCTACGGCTGATTGGCCAGAAGTACAGTGTCCGTGCTCGCATCGACGTGGATGGCATGGAGGTGAGATGTATCTTAGCTCATTCATGTTCTTCTGTATGTCATGTAGGACACCATTGTCTCGTTTTTTGGTGTTTAGCAGTTTGAGTATGGATGCTATGAGGTTATGTAGACTTCCCAGCTGATAAGGAGCTAAAGTCATGAAACCTACCTACCTCTGTCCTCAGTACGATGACAATCTGTCTCTGACATCGATGATATTTGTGACCTGCAGCTCAAGGAGACCAGCAGTGCTGGAGTTCCTCGCACGTTTCTGGTGTCTGGAAAACAGAGATCACTGGAGCTGCAGGCCCGGTACTACACACACACACACACACACACACACACACACAGAAACACAGCCAAATTATCTCATGTTGTTGCCTGTGTCTCTCCAGGACTGAGGATGAGAAGAAAGACTGGATCCAGGTAGATTCACAGTGATATCACAGTGATTCAGTCCTTTTTGTCACTCTTGTCAAGTGTGTGTGTGTGTGTGTGTGTGTTTCCAGGCCATCCAGGCCACCATCCAGAGACATGAACAGACGGTGGAGAGCTTCAGACATCTGACCTGTTCACTCAGAGATGAAGAGTCCACGCCACCTCACTCCCCGGTAACACCCCCATATATTTTTTATTATTATTATACTTTTATTATCAGCCTTCACAATCGGATCTGTGAAATGCTTCTCATTGTTAATCATTTGTTGTCTATGTCTGGTCTGTCCGTCCCAGGGAGGGGGATCCTTCCCTCTGTGGTCCTGCCTGAGGTTTCTGCCTCTTTTTTTTTGGGCAGTTTTTCGTCACCCTGATTGAGGGTTTAGGACAGAGGGTGTAGCAATGTGCGGACTGTAAAGTCCATCGAGACAATTGTAAATTGTAATGTTGGGCTATAGAAATGAAACTGAATTGAATTGAAATCTACAAACAGACACACACACATCCTTTTCCTTGTCTTATTATTTGTTTCTGCGTGTGTGTTTGTCAGAGTTGTGTCGAGCTGGGGAAACGAGCTCCGACTCCGATCAGAGAGAAGGAGGTCACTCTGTGTATGAAGTGTCAGGAGCCATTTAACTCCATCACCAAAAGACGTCACCACTGCAAAGCCTGCGGACACGTACGTCTGTTCACATCGCCGCTCTGTCCCGCGCTGCGTTACCGTGACAACCAGAGTCACTGTGTGTTTGTGTATTTCTATGGACCCCAGGTGGTTTGTGGGAAATGTTCAGAATTCCGTGCTCGTCTTTCGTATGACAACAACCGAACCAATCGGGTTTGTGGTGACTGCTACGCTACATTGGTGGGTGTCTCGCCGGTGCCGTCGACACTGACCAGCAGCACTCAGAGGAGGCGCTCCATACTGGAGGTTAGTGTGATCACAGGAACGACTGGTGGTTTGTGAACATTTGTCTAAGGTACGTTGGTACTCAGAGGAATCTTTGATGACCAACATGTTCCACATTTCTGTCTGTCTCTCGCTGCCATTCCCATAGAAACAGGCCTCACTCGCTGCAGAGAACAGTGTGATTTGTAGTTTTCTTCACCACATGGAGAAAGGTGGGGGGCGGGGCTGGCAGAAGGCCTGGTTTGTCATTCCTGAGAACGAGCCACTGGTGCTCTACATCTACGGCGCGCCGCAGGTACTTCACTCTGTCACCACATCTAAATCAATGACAGCAGCAGCTGTGGAGTTTCATGCCTGAAGATACTAATTTGACAGTTACCATGAAAGAAAAGTAACGATATCTGATGACACATCTAAAAACATCAACCATTTTATTTTGAAAGCACCCTGCCACCATAGACCGCTGCCTTCAATGGCGATAGAAACCATGTGTCATTTGAAATCACACACACACTAAAATTGTAAGATTGTTATTGAATCTGCAACAGATGACTGATTGGAACGTTTTCACTGATCAGAACTGTGTCCTAGTGTAACCATAACAACAGTAACGATGCTTTACACGGTGTAGATAAAGCTCATGGTGCACGCTGACGACTCCGCTTGTTGCTTCTACTTCAGGATGTGAAGGCACAGCGTAGCGTGCCTCTGATTGGCTATGAGGTCTCCCTCCCTGACTCATGTGACCGCCTTGAGAGACGCCATGCCTTCAAGATCTCTCAGAGCCACCTGACTCTCTACTTCAGCGCCGATGGGGAGGAGCTACAGCGGCGATGGATGGACATCCTCTCCCGGGCTGGGAGGGGGGAGGAGCCTCAGATTCATCCACCTATTGCGGAGAGTCTGGAGGAGGAGGTGGAGGAGTTAGCTGAGCCTGAGGGGGAGGTGGAAGGGGAGAACACATGATTCCATTGAAGGAGGAGGAGGAGGATGAAGGCTGGGCCCCAGAAATGATTATGATCTGAAACCAGTAGCTGATGCTCATACACACACACTGAGTTCTCTGTGAATTTAAAATTTTGTGATTCATCCGCATGACTCCTCTTTGCTATCGAAACAAAATGGCGTCTGTCCTGGTGTGGTGGGTGGAGCCTCTGGCAGATCTACGGAATGTACATTGATCACATCTCTAAGTTTGATCTGTGGACCGTGACAAAGCCGTGACATCATAGCTGACATCATCACGTGCAGGAAGCTGATGCAAACCCATCCCGTCATCAGTGGCAACCCAGTGCAGCTCTCTGATTGGATCTGTTTCTGACCATAAAGCACATTTACTTCATGAAGGACTGCTCTCTTTGATCCCTGTGTGAAAGCAGCCTATGATTGGTCCATGGAGGATAGAACGTAAGAATGTAGAGAGCGTATCTTTGTGATGTCATGGCTTTGGATCCAGTATTTTCAGCTGTGTGAGTTTGCAGCCATACTGGATAATTCTGAACTCATGAGACAATCCCAGAAAGTTTTGTTTTTGCGAAAAAGAGGTGAAATCACATATCTTTCTAGAATATAGGTCTGTGATATAGGATTTTGGCATGTACTGATGCGTTCAGTTTCATTTATGGTGCAAAAACAAAAATGGACTACCTGTAAACTATTACTGGTAGAATGTAAATAATATCAGGAAAATACTGCTACTCTACTCCCACTGTACAGAACAGTGTGGTATGGGCTATATACCCTTTTATATTGATGACGTCATTTAGAAGAGTTTCTGTGGTAGTTATCAGATCGTGGAGGCGTGTTCTGGCATTCCCACCCAACTCAGTGGTGAGTCATCAGTTTTCAATGTAAAACAACCGATTTTTACGGTTTAAAACAGACAATTGTGGTTATATAAAGTTAGTAGACACATTTCCTCTCAATTGACTTTTCCAGACGTCCGTAAACATGTTATCATTTCATGTCCTCTACTTCAAACCAAATTCTAGAGACAAGTCAAGGTGCTTTTGCCTTTTTTAAAAAGTAAAATCCATCATAATTGTTTGCATAATCTTCCAACACTGATGAACTCATGTGGCGACGTGTGGCTAAAACGTGAGTGTAATTGAAATGTAATTGTTAGAACCTGTAGAACACATGAAGAGCTGCACTGCGTTCCACTCCTCTCGCCTGACACATGAGAAGCATCTCAGCATCGTAACTGCTGGATCAACAAGCACATGAACACGCTGGGGCTAAACCACAAGTTCATCCCTGTTGGTCCCAAAACTAAGCAGCTGTTGACTCGACAAGATCGCAGAAATTCTTTCTGATTTGAGCTGCTGGTTTTATAAGTAGATCAATAAGGTTAGATGGATTTGTATGAAAAATAAACTTAAATCTTTTATTTTTCATCCCATGGAAGAAAAATTAGTCTTTTAACTTGTCTTGAAAAGCTTCTGTTGTCGCGCGTCCACCTGCCAGGACTACATCTCCCAGCAGCCTCTATTCACAGAGGGTAACTTCCTGAAGCCTTTGTGCCCTCTGTTGAGAGAGCAGCACTTTTTACAGAAATCAATTAATCTCTCTGTTAATGTATTAATTTTAGAAAATTCAACTGGATTCTTCACTTTCAACTTTCACTCTCAAGTGAAACATTTCAACTCTAACATATACACTTGTGAGAGGAGGTTAAAGAATGTCTGGCAGCACTCGTTTGAAAAACAGATAGATTAAATGATAATAGAAAAAAAAATATCTCTGCAGGAGTTTGGTGAGCGACAGAGGGAGACAAAGAGGACAGGTGGATGTTTGTTTTTCCTGGATGGTAGACATGAATCCAGAGATTAAATGGCACCAATCTGATCTGCAGTTGAAAGAAAAAGCTGGAGACTGTAGCTGTTGTAACGATCTTCACCTTCAGTGGTCCAGTGTCTGTCTCTGTGGACCACCTTTGAACAAAGTGTTTGAAAAATGCAGATATTATTAATATTATTGTTATTGATGATGAATCTATATGGTAAACTGAAAATAATAATTGTTGGATATTTCTGTGTTCTGGATTGTGTTTGTTGTTTGCTCGTTTGATGAAAGTCAGTGCCAGAAGAAAAAAAAACACTCAAGTTTTGTAAATATAATTTATTCTGTGACCCTGCAGTCATGTGACTTTGTAAAGGTTAAAAGGAAACAAACTAATTCAAGCCAAACACATCACTGGCGTTTCGGTGGCAGCCTTGTACAGACATTAGAGGAACAACCTGATATTTAACGATATCCTTGTGTTCTCTGTTGATCTCCGAATCAAATGACATTTTCACTGAGTCCAGATCTAGACAAGGCCCTGGACTTATTTTCCCTGTCTTAGCACAATGGGTAGGAGTGGAGGCTATCTGCTAGCCTACTATAAATGTCACACACAGGAGGAACCTACCTGCCAAGTTCAATCAAAAAATACCACAGCAGTCATAGCAGCCATTTTTTTTAAACTTTCTTTTGAGACCTACGCTCAGAGGGGAGCCCTGCTTCCAGTCATTGTGCGAAACTAAGCTAAGCCAAGCACATGTGGACCAACAGAGACTACAATGATATCTATCTGAGACAGGCGACTGTGGAACATTAAAAAGAACAGTTTTGCTGAAAAGGTTTCAGTGTTTTTGTAACATAAAATGCAGTGGCCCTGCTATTGTCAGTGTGTTTATGGTGTGTCCTCTAGCGTCTTGGTTCACTTCTCCCCAGTGGCTATGGAGGGAAATGACCAGTAACTCAACTCGTTTTCCTTCACCAGGTCTTTTCAGACTGAAAAGTCATATTCTGTTTCTCTTTCCATAATTGCTGGTTCTGATCAGTTTGGACTGGCTCTGATTAATTCTGGCTTATTCTGACGTTAGTTCTGATGGGCTGTGGCTGGTTCTGATTGGTTTTGACCAGTTCTAATGCAAATGGTTGTGACTGGTACTGACCGGTGATGTGTATCGGGACGTACTTTCACAGGCTGGTGTGTAAAACTGTCAGTGAAGTTTTTTGCTAAAGTATCAGCTGAGTATTAAAGAAGTATTAATTTCTTGTTACCTTCTGTTTTACCAGTTTTACAGCCAGACATGAACACAATTCAGTTATTTCATCATATTTATGGAATTACATGTGGTCACAAGCATTCTGGGAGGAGCTCAAATGTACATAACACATTATTAAATATTCTGAGCACAAACATGAGTAGGAATGTGTTTCTGTATTGAAGCAGATAACTATTCCTCGGGCTAATATTTATCAGGTTAACAAAAACTTGTTAGCAGCAGGCGCGACAGCCAGAGGGTTTATTTGATTGACACACATCACCGAACAAGTGTGTTACTTTATTTTTGGTAGCAGAGCTAACATGTTAGTATGCTGATGTTTCTTTGAAGCTTCAGCTCAGAGCCATGACAAACTAAGTGCTGACTTGCTGACCAGTAACAATTAAATTAATGGCTCACATTTGCACCTTAAACCTTCCTAATGTGGAACTTGATTATTGGTGGAATACTGATATTGTGAGAGTTTGAGTTCTGCTATGTGATTGGGTGGTTAATCAGCTGTTATGTCGATGTCATTTATCATTGGTTTGCTAATAACCATTGAAGGAGAGGGAGATTTAGGACGGCTAATGTCTCTCCATTGGTATTTGTATCTGATGGTCTCACAACATGTGTCTGAAGTTCAAACCAGGAATTCACTATTTTTTTGTGTACCGAGTGAGACAATTTCATGAAGTGTCAGTGAGACAAGTCATAAATTTCAATAATCAGATGATCAGTAAGATGAGTCGACGAGTTGACAGTGTCGGTGGTCAGCTGGTTGGTCTGTGGTTGTGGAGTATCTGTATTGTTTGTATTTTTTTATCATCCCTCTGGGAAGTTCTGTTGATGAGTTGTTTTTACATTCACACTCTACAGTGATCACTTAAAACTTCGCTTTCAAGTCGTTTCTTTACATTGGGTTGTCACAGTGTGATGGACTGTTAATGGCTGCTGTTACCATGGAGACCACCATGAGGCTGAATGCATGAAAGCAAATATTATTGTTACTTTACCAGCACTATTCCATTGTACATTTCTGCCAGCAGCTGTAAAAGCAACAATCAGAGGAGAGTGCGGGTATGGTGCCATGTCATTTAGGAACATTGTCAGCTGTTCTTGTCTCTGGAGTTATTGCCATAGTAACACCTGAATTGTCGGAGCCAATGTGTATGTGAGATACACTGTTACCATCGTAACCACTGGACTCTAGTTACAATGACAATGACACCACCTCTCTCCACGTGTAACAGCAGCAGGTTGTGTATGTATATGCTGAAGTTCTGCTATCTTGTTATTATTAGTAGTAGTGGTTGCAGTTTATTGGTTAGTGGCCGGCCACTGCCTTCCGCCCCGTTGATGTCTGTTCATCAAATCCTTATGTCAGAAAATGAATGACAGATTTTTATGAGGTTATAAATGAAATAAAACCATAGAAACTGCCAGTACAAGTGACATGCCTCATTTTTTTTTATCTCACACGATGCCGCAGTGCCATCAGCTGGACAAACAAGATCATTAAGCATAAGAAGTGATAAAACTCATTTGGAAATGTTTCACACAAAATACTTTGTTAATACGTTAATAATCTCTCTTATGTGAAGAAACCAGCTCTGACGTTATTTATTGGTCGTCTGTGGTGAATAATCACTGAACTATTACATTTAAAGAAACACCATCCTAAATAATCGGACATGTTTCGTTCATGTACTCGCATTGGTTTCGTTTCTTCTGAATATATGAATATATGGTGGTATCCGGTGGTGATGAAACGTCCAGCTAACACACAGTAAGCGTCGACTGACAATCCTTATCATTCGAGCTGAGCTCGGCCGATACCCCTGGTTACCCCTGGTTACCTCACCGTCACCTCGGATTTCCCCGCCAGTCACTTCCCGTAACAGTGACAAAAACAAACAAGATGTCCGACGGAGCTCGGTGATGTCAGCTGCTCGCTGATTGGCTGAAGGAGATCGCGGTCAGCCTTCTATGTAAGTCCAGCCCCTCTGACGCAAGGGAAACAGAACTACTCTCTCTTTGAAAAGTTAAAAATGAAACAGGGCGTTTTTATTTTTCTATTTATCTCCTGAAAAGAATCCGCAGTTGTAAACTCACGTTTGTCTCCAAATTCCCAGACACACACCCTCTCTCTCTGTCTCTCTCTCTCTGTGTGTGTGTGTGTGTGTGTGTGCGCGCGCGCGTGCCCGCCCGTGGACGTTGACGTTTGCGGTGGCTGATGGGAAATAAAGCGCATCTCTGTGCTGCTGCTTCCCCCCGGCTGGTTCCGACTCCTCTGGAAAAATGTCATCAGTCGGTCCAGACGAGATAGAGCTCGATGGTCAGAACCAAACCACAGCCGAACCGGACACGCGGCAAAGTGGGATCCTGCCTCCGCAGACCGTGTTCGTCATCCTGGACTCGGCTGAAACAATCAATGTGGTTCGGTGAGTCCGGAAGATCCCCGTTAGTTCTCGGTGGGAACGTCAGGGACGTCAAACCAAACTCCATTGAAACAAACCACTGTTTTGAAGTTCTTCTGCCTGTCGACCTTCACGGTTTACCTCCTTGAACATGACTGAAGAAGTGTGTTTGGTGGGTTGTTCGGGTGGATTCGGGGTGTGAGTGATACGTGTTATACAATCAGTAACATGTATACGAACACACCAGACTTTTGCTTCCTGTTTGCTTTGCGCTGCTTGGTGTCTCTGTAATTATTGATTTAAAAGAAATGTCAGAAGTTGTTTAGTGAAACAGAAAACGAATAACGTTAGACTAAGAGGAGAAGATTGTCCGACCCCTTAAGCACTGCTGTGAAACCTTCAATGAATCACAGTAAAGCAGAGCAGCACATCAGTTAGTCTCCACATGACTTGTGTTAGTGAACGGGATCCATGCTGAGTTCAAGGCCCAGGTTTACTTTAGGAAAACACTTAAATAAGCTTCCTGCATGCGTTCAGTTTGAGCCAGAACTGTCTAAATGTAGATGTTTGCTTGCTTTGAAGAACTCTCCACTTGACACTGAAAGAGCCAATAAAACTGAAAAGAAAGAATTTGTAAAGTAAAAGTTGTGCTAAATGCAGATGAAGATCAAGCTGATAGTCTGGTGGTCAGGACTTGTTCAGTCAGGCCGCTTGTTGTTGTTGTTGTTGTTGTTGTTGTTGTTGTCGTCATACTGTCGGACCTTTATCCCCTGATCCTCTTTGCTGCCATGAGTCATCTAAAATTAACACACACACACACACGTTTTCCTGGTGACTGCAGACACGTTCTGTCAAGTTTTCATGTTGTCCCCCCACAGTCCCACCACCACACCCTACTAAAACACGCACACACTCACACAAACTTTGTATTCGCCACATTTCTGCTGAGTCACATGTTTTTGTGTGTTCACTCCAAACTGTTTCCAGATGCTCTGAAAACACACCTGGATTGCTTTTACTGTGCATACCTCCCGGCTGCATTCCATTTAGCAACCTCACAGACCGTTCCTTTATCCCCAAGACAGGCAGACAGGTAGTCCACAGATTACACCAAAAATGCACCTTCCTGAGTGGATCTGTCATTGGTGTCAGTTGACCCACAGCTTAGCTGCTGTGCGTGCAGATGGTGTATAATGTGAAGTCATTGCAGAACAACATATGGACAGATGGTGACTGGTGGAAAAGAGTCATGGGAACATTCCATTTCGCTGGAAATATCACATCTATGAAAATGCTTTTCGAAATGGATATACACACATGTGGTGTTTCAGCTGCAGACAGAACATTAAGAGTTTTTGAATACAATCCTTCAGAGAGAAGCTGCGTTAGATGGCCTTTGAGTGTGTGGCTGCATTCTGTAATTTTTCCAGCTGAGGGAGACAGATCACGTGACTATATTCTGCTGATAGGTTTATGGTCTCAGTTGCTTCTTTCATGTTTTGAATGGATGTTATGTAATGATTTATTGTCCCAGTTAGATGAAGAACTGAGGATGTTGAAAACAGCTGAAGTGTAATATCGAATTCCAGCAGTTGTTATTTCCTGCAGTACCTGAATGCAGCAGTGTCCGTCCTGATCAGGACAGCAGATTAATGGAGGTCAGAAGTGACTCAGCAGAAACACATATATTCTCACAGAGACACACCCCCTCACCCAGTCACACTCACTCATTCATTCACATGCAGCAGCATCTACTGGACATCAGAGTTACTGAAGCGCAGAGGCTTTCAGTTGGCTCATCGTGTCTGTCTGTCTGTTCAGGGTGGAGTCTGGGATTGTGGCTGACATCGAGGTTGACAGTTTGCTGCCATCTGACTGTGACACCTTCTACCAGATTAAAAGTCAGCCCATCAGCATCAGGTAATTTACGTCTATGACCCAATGACATGTCGCCATGCTAACAAAAACGACAAGTTACGAGTGTAACTACGGTGCTATGAGTCCCGGTTGACCACCAGAGGCAGTGCATAAGCACTGGATGACTGGTCGGTCAGGAGGGACGAAACAGAACTCCTGTTATGCAGCCAAATGCTGTGGATGGTGATATCACTGATGTGTCAGGATGTGGGAGTGAACGCTACAGGTTCATGTAAATGAAAATGCCACTGCTAGAACCACACTTCAGTCTTACGGTGCATTCCACTGGCAGAGGACGTCAGCCGGTAACTTTCAGGGACGTAACTGGACTGATGATTTGTCTGTTTCTCCTCAGTGCAACAGCAGCTGCCACCTCTTCATCATCGCTGCCATCAGCCATGTCATCCAGGTAAACTTCCCTCTGTCTATTCATGTGTCTCTCCCCCATCCTACAGAGGGCGCCACCTTGCAGCGACATCCGAGTCAGATCCGTGTCACTTCTTGTCTGTGTCCTGCAGGGTTCTCCTACGTCAGGATCTGATGCGTCAGCAGGCTCGGGAGGAGGAGCAGAAAGAGGCGCAGCAGCAGCTCCTGCGTCTTCCAGCTGACTCGTCCTCCCCCGTCTCCATGTCAGCATCTTCCTGCAGACCTCCTGCACAGGTGCCTGTGGAGGTGCTGAAGGTACAAGTATCGACAAGTCAATAGAAAATATTCAATTATACTTTTTCACGCCCAAATCACTGGATCCTACGTTTCCCGTAATGCAGCAGGACTTTCATTGTTGCATCTCAGCTACAACATTTGATGACATCACAGTGACATCAGCACCTGTCTGTACCTCCCAGGTGCAGACTCACCTGGAAAATCCTACCAGGTATCACATCCAGCAGGCTCAGAAGCAGCAGGTGCGCCAGTATCTCTCTGCCACTCAAGCCAATCAGAAGCCAACTGGATTGTCACCAAGCCACTCCCCCCAGTTAGACTCCACCCACAGCAACCAGCCTGCAGCCAGCAGCCCTAAACAGGAGGTAATACAGGTCGTGTGATCCAGGTTCAGGTTGAGTGCCTGGGCCTGGACCCATGTGGGGTCAGACTGTGTATGTGTAAATGTAATAATCTGAAAGAGACAGCGAGGTTCTCTTCAATATATTGGAAGTGAGAAGAAATGGTGTGCGGCCATGTCTTGGTCCTGGTGCAGGGTGTGATCGTTACTCAGGCGTTTTGCACATCACTGGACACGATGAGGCGCTCATTGAAGCTGAATCCCTGGTCGGTTCATTTCAGATCGAGGAAACAGTCATCGATGACATTATCAGCTTGGAATCGAGCCTCAATGACGACTACCTGACGCTAATTGAGTCTGGACCACAGCTCGCTGCCACGGTAACACACACACACACACACGGCTTGTGGGTCTCCACTGATACAAAGCACATTCAAGTTGGTTAAATTTTCAGCCAATGACAAAACAGCTTGAGCCTAATGGTTGTAACTCCGTTAACTGATGAATGATATAATGACCCTCTCAAAAAATGTATGCTTCTACTTAAGATAGAAACTGCTCTTTTTCTTGTTGCGTGTGTGTGTGTGATCAGAGCTGGAAGTCAAATGATGACTTAGTGTTTTTCTATTGTCCTCCTGAGAGACAGATTGAACTCCTTTTTGCTGACAAGTGGTGTGTGTGTGTGTCAGGGAGATAATAATGTCTATGGGAGGGTTTTTTCTTTCTTAAAGAGACATTTCCTCATTTTTCAACAGTTGAAAACAAAGAGGAAGAGAAGCTGCACAGACAGTGTGTGTGAGTGTGTGTGTACGTATGTGCGTGTGTGCATGTGCACTTTTGTGCTTATTTTCTCGTGTGAAATCAGAAAAGATGAGGATTTTAGTTTTACTGCCGGACCATGACAAGAGGAGGATTAAATCAGAGGTAAAATGACCTGTCTTGTTGTTTAGACCTTATCACTTGTAATGTTGCTTATCATGTAAATAGTTTCTGTTTCAATGTTGAACGACAGAAAAATGAATGAGTAACAAGCTTTCAGACCTTTATTGAAGAGTGAGATGGATCTATCTAACCTTGAGCTGGATCAGAGAGGTATGAAGAGAAATATACCAACAAGGAAAATAACAACGTTGTTTGATCGGAATGCTTCCCATCACATTCCTATCAGCTTTAGCTAACGTACTTTAGCCTCTAGCACTACTGCCTTCAGGTCACCAGCTCATTCTGTTACCAGAGAGATCAGTTCTAAGAGAAATGTGATTCAGAATCATATTTGTACGTCAGAACTGTCATTGCTAGCATGTTAGCAGGTTGATATGTATAACTAAAACAAACATTTTTTTGAATTATTGTTTGTCTTTATGCAACATGAAATTCTAAATTTCCGTGAGCCTGAAGTGAATTAAAGTGAAGTCACGTTTAACAATATAGATATTTTTTCAATTTTTACATAGATTTAGCTTCAAGTGTCGTGGTTAGCATTTAACTTTGATTGTCGGCGGGTCAACAGGGGGATGTGAGCTGAAGCTGCTGGTTTCCTGTCTGGTCAGCAGATTTGGTAGGAGAAATATGACATGAGTTGACTACAAAGTCTGATTGCCCAGCAGAGAAGCCTCCTTGTCCCTCTGAGTTCCAAATGGTTAATATCAGCATGTATGTTACATAGATTTTTACTAGTTTACACAGTCACCGTTTGACAACAGTCAAACAGTCAGATGGTTTCCACTGTTTGACATAGGATAGATTAACAACATTTTTTTTTGCAGCCGCCAGGCAACTAAACACACCACAGGATTTTCAGGATACCACCATGAACCACTCGGATTGGATGCACTGTGTGACAGTTGCTGACTCTGTGCTATGATTGATTACAGCTGCCAGGTAACATGGTGGACCTGTACAGTGACAGCAGAGGGATGGCGACGCCCACCATCGCTGTTAGCAACAGCTGCCCGGCCAACCTGCATGCCATCAAGAGAGAGCTGACTGGTGGGTGTGTCGGGCCTGTAGTTGGATCCCAGTGTGACGCTACTGCTGAAACATCCCCAGAAAATATGAATGCTATTTCATCGCAGGCCTTCAGAGACTGTAATCCTTGTTGAATCGTCATTTCTTCGCTCCGTTTTCTGCTTCTCATCGTGCCATTGAGAAGCTGGTGTTCGGGCTTCTTTGTTAAATGTGTTCAAATGTTATGCAGATGATGCAGCCGTCAGTGTGAGCAGTGGTTCAGGCAGCTCTGATGTCAGAAAGTTAAGCGCCCTACCCCAACCAACACACACTCTCACTCACACACACACACACACACAAAAGACACACAAACCCCCAATCTCAATTTTTACTACCAGCTTGGAATCTGTTCTTCCTTCATTCTGATGAGTCAACGAGACTACTTCCTCACACACGCAGATAAGTACACATGGGCACACTTTGATACACACACACACACACAGACCACTTTTCCCGCATCATCAGCTTTCACTTCCTGTCCAGTCAACATTCACTCATTTTGAGGCTTAGCATATTTTCCTCTTTTCAAGACGTTTCATCACCTGTGTTCGCTTTTACTTGAGCAAATCTTCACATTTTGATTCAATCTGCGTCCATAGTTACAGCTCCAGTCGAAAAACAAAGTTGTGTTGATGTATGTTTCAGATGTGGACACCAAAGCTCTGATTAAAGAGCGACAAAAGAAGGACAACCACAACCTCAGTGAGTACTGCACTCAAACACTGTCTGCAGTGACTTTTTACTGCAGTATTACTATGTATGGGCAAGCAAACAGATTTGGAGCACATACAACATGTTTCGGAACTGCATACAGTGACAGCATACCTCCAGTTGAGCAAACAGAACAGTCTGTGCACAAAAATCTGAATTACAAGACTCTTTCACCTCTCATTCATGTACTTCATAATGTACTAATCACTTTTCTTATCACAAGACAAAGGATGTTGATATTTGCATTTTACCCAAATATGCGTACTACTAGTACCACTGCATAAGACTTTGAAAACATTGTGGCGGTTTCAAACTCCAGCCTGACGGAACGATAATGTTTTCCAGTCGAGAGGAGGAGGCGTTTCAACATCAACGACCGCATCAAAGAACTTGGAGCACTCATCCCCAAGTCCATCGAGCCGTCAGTAAACTTGTCCGTACTTGTTACACTCACACAGCATCTCAACTGTAATTAAAATTCTTAATTTGCATGTTAATCGAACTGGTTCTCTGCGATGGTGCAACACACTGTGACAGTGAAGGGCGGGGCTATGCTAATTACTACTGCTGCTAATGTGGGGTGGGCTATCATATAGAGCAAGAGGATCAATAGCTGCAGGCTAAACAGTTGAAGCACGTACTCAGTTTATAGTGCAAACACAGATATTTAATCTGTTGTGGCCTGAATGTCATTATGCTTCTTATTGCTGAGTACTAACGCGACGAGGCCTGTGATGGGTCGAACAGGGAAATGAGGTGGAACAAAGGGACGATCCTGAAAGCGTCAGTGGATTACATCCGGAAACTGCAGAAAGAACAGCAGAGAGCCCAAGAGATGGAGGAGAGACAGAAGAAGCTGGAGAACACCAACCGATCGCTGCTGCTCAGAATACAGGTCAGAGTCCCCTGACTGAATGTGTAACCAGTGCGGTCGACCATGACACATTGGAACTCAGATGCCATGTTAGATGGAACTTTTTCTAATGTTCTCCAGTGCAACAAACTCTGTCATCAATCATGTATTTTGGTATTAGATAATGAAACAGACACACACACACATGCCCACCCTCCTGAAATGTGTGTTTGTTGTGCAGGAGTTGGAGCTCCAGGCTCGTCTCCATGGAGTCACGTCCTCTCTTGATGAGACTGTGGCCAATCCCCAGTCCCTTCTCTCTCCCACATTACTTCATCCCTCCTCTGTTGCTCTGACGACTGGCACAAGCCCTTTGCTGGGTCTGGACACCCTGAGCTTCGTGGAGCTGGATGAGCCAGGGGCATCTGTTGTCTTCTCACCCGACCTCATGAGTGACGTCGGGCTACCAGCGCTGGACGACCTCGGCGATGTTCTGATGGAAGACGGTGGAGACGTGATGTCACGTGCAGGAGGTGCCGACCCACTGCTGTCCTGCGGTGCGTCGAAGTGCAGCAGCAGGAGGAGCAGTTTCAGCATGGATGAGGACCTCTGATGACATTAGCACCTCAAGGGAGTTTGATTGGTCAGTGCTGAGGGCGGGATGCAGCACACTGGGAGTTTTTTACTGTCAAACTTTTTTAAAACATTTTTTGTATCAATGACATCAGAAAATGAGCAATGTGCACAATGTAATCACCTTATCTTACTCTGTAACCATGGAAACTAGTATGAAATCAGGGTGGTAAACAAGGTTAGTCTGGATTAATTTGTCTGGTTTCACTACATTGAATATCGTACATAGCTGGAACAAAGCATGCGGGAACAGGTGTATCCACTGTACGCAAACAAAAAGAACTGATGTTCCTGATTCACACAGATCACTGCAAACTAATGGATGAAAGACTGAAACATGAATCTATGATCAAAATGTGCTGGAAACTGATCAATTGATCCCTGGACACTGACAATTACAACTCTTTTCAGCCTTGAAGAAAACTGAATGGAAACTATTGATCTCTCACAGTTCAAGGACCATTTAGTTTTTTTTCAGGGGTTTTATTTTTTGTATTCTGAGCTGTAGCTCAAAATGTTGTGTAAACAAAGTGAAAACCACTTACAGTGTCCACTATCTGGATCAGCACACAGGAGCACTGTGTGTAAAGGCGACAATCCGACCAGTAGTTTTTTAGTTGTGTGAACGCGCAGCTCTTCCTCGCCTCCATTGCTGACAGCCTGCTCATGTGAATGTTGGGTTTCTATTACAACAGTATGCTAAGCGTCATGAGATACCTGTGCGTTGGCTCTATTCAAAGAAAATCGGACAGATGAGAAGAAAGAGCTAGCTGTAACTGTCTGACAAGCTACCGTATAAGTGCTGAATTCTGAGGGAGATCAGTGTGCTAATGGCAATCTATGAATCCAGTCCAGTAGCCAACAGTTAGCTCGCTTTTCCACATACAGCACTGAAAGCAAGATTTCTGTAGTTTAATTGTACTCGCCTAGTGAAGTTAAAGGACTTTAAGTAAAAATTGTTTACTTATCATAGCTAGGTGACATTTGACAACCAGCTGACGTTTAGCTGCAGCTCAAAGATATGAGCGGGGGGCATCTGATAAGACGGCAGTTTGTGGGAGCATCAGAAACAAGCTAACAGACGGCTTCAGCTGTAGCTAGCTGCAGATCAACCTTCAGCAGTTAGCCTGGTTAGCTTTGTGAGCTAAAATGATCTGCGTCAGACAAAACAACCGATTGTTCCTGGAGGGAACAAGGTGGGAAATAAATATTTGAATAAGAGCCACAAGCTTTCCTGGCATTGTTTCATGGGACATTGATGTTATCAGCACAGCTGTCAATCATCTGCTATCAGGATTAAATGAAAAATGTTTTTCTTAAAGGGAATAATGTTTGTGTATCGTTTGTCACATTTTCGTGTGTCATATATCCGAATCATCTGTTTTTATAGATGTTTTATATAGAAATAAACCAATACCAGGGAAAAAAGTGTGTTGAATATTGTCTGTTTTCTGTATTTAAACCAATTGGGTTCAAACACACGTGGACTCCCGACCAGTACACACACATCAGTTTGTTCTTTAATGTTTTTTAATTCTTCATCATTTTGACATTTTGGCATTTCAACAAACTGAAACTACACAAGGCTGATAATACACATGTTCTTGTACTTCAAGTAAAGAATCAAGTATTTCCGTGTGTGTGTGTGTGTGTGTGTGTGTCCGTCTGTCTTTGATGTTGGTGACCAAAGGTCAGGTGGCGTTGTCATTTCAGTGATTTCCTCTTTCCTGTTTGGATGTTCTGGCTCATCGCTCATCACAAACACACATTTCCTGCCCATACCCCCTGAGTTGTTGGTCAATATAATCTTCACTTTAGGAATTCAACGTGAAGCCAATGAATACACTGTGACACCTTATTAGAATTCACATGGTTTGTGTGACCTGCTGAATAATCTAACGTTTTATGTTGTTGTTCCACTGCTCTTCAGTTTGTCAGCACATACAAGAGAATACTTCTCTCTCTCAACTGAAGCTCTTTCCATGTAAGCAGGTCGATGCTGAGCTCTGATTGGTGTCTCTATGAGGGGAAGCAGATGGAGCAGCAGTCCAAACAGATCTCCAGCCAGTCAGACGAGCCGCAGCAGTCCTCTAGCATCCCACAATCCAACACAGTCTGACACACCTGCTCTGTACAGGCTGCCTCCACACAGCAGCAACAGCTGACTGCCAGGTCACAACAAACAGGTTGGCCTGCTCCACATGCCAGGCATGTCCCCAGAGCTGAACACATCGATGGCAGTTCACAAAACAGACAGGCCAGAAGACAGTGAACATAGCAATCTGTGGGGACAAACAGAACAGAAGACAGTGAACCCACCGATCAGCTGTGTGTGCGTGCATGTGTGTGTGTGTGTGTGTTCTACAGAGATAAGCTGACCTCCATGTCGATGGTGTTCAGCTGATAAACATTCAGATGAGAGTGTGTTCAGTGTTCTGCTTCCTCTCTCCCAGCTCATTAATGTAACACCAAAGAAATGCTCAAACAGCAGAGACGGATAAAGTTGGCAATGTGTTTATCTGATAGATCCAGACACCAGCAGATGTTTGGCCACACTGGAGTCCTTTTGTACATGGGTATGACCTTTAATGTGACAAACAATAATAGATCACGTCATGGCGTTAGTGGTCAGCTGGAGAAGATAAACTGTAATGTCACTAATTTAAATCATTGAACAGGGATAGGGCCAAGAGGACATTTGGCGATGAATAGCACCAGTTACCAAATATGCCAACAGCAGAATTCCAGTGCAATAACCAACCTTTAACCTGTAGAGGGTGAAACCGGCTGAATATGGTGCACAAGGGCTTTGGGGGGTTTTCTGCGACTATAGTCAGATCACATAGCGGAATCATGTTGTAATTCAAATTCTTGGTGCAGAAAAGGACACACCATCTCCAGCTACTTGTTTGATGTGGGCAGCGTCTATTCTCCTGGAGGTGTGGCCTTTGATGGAGGAGATATGCTTCTGATCGGTGCTCTGTTCACAACAGGTGTGTTTGGATGACCCAGGAGGCGGAGAGGTGAGGGAGGAAGCTGGAGGAGTGCAGATTGGAGGAGGAGCTACTGAAGACCTGTCCACACCTGACAGACAGACGAGAGACAGATCAGAGATGGATATTAACTCAGAAGTCAGTTCTGGATGCAAACTCACCCGTCTGTATTTGGAGGGGAGGTGATGGTGACGGGAGCGGGCCTAATGGTACAAGGCCAGAGATGTCACTAGTGGAAGAGCTGTCAGTCAAAAGGTTGTCTGCTCTGTCACTGTGCTCTGTCCTATCAGAGATTAGCAGAGGATCCCTGTCTGCAGGAAGGAGAAAATGGTGACATCAGAGATGTCCACGGCAACAGGTTTGAGCAACAAAATGAATAAAATTCAAAAACTAAAATTCTGATTGTGAGACTGAACCAAACATTCACGTGACACAGGTGTCAGCAACCCACAGCTCTTTGACCCTTTTGCAGTGGCTCCCTTTAGCTTTGAAGAAGAAAAAGAAAAAGAAGGATTCCTTTCGGCTAAATAAATTTTAGGTATTTTTTCTAATTATTTTTTTTTCAAATGGAATACCTCTTATATTCCTATATATATACTTATATATTGATGTGATACAATGAAAATAAAACCAATTTTTTAAATATTTAATATATTGTCGACAGCTGGGATAGGCTCCAGCACACCCGTGACCCGTAACTGGATTAAGCGGCAGAAAATGAATGAATGAATGAATGAATATATTGTCACTGTAGTTTGCATCACATCCGACATCATTTGAGCGGTATTTGAAAGCTCTGCAAACCTGACAAACTGTTTGAAACAGAATGACCTTCCCGACACTAATATGAACATGAGGAAATATGCATTTGGAGTCCTGTAGTATACAATGATTATATATAACCTAAAATTGTATACATGTGTCATCTTCATTTTATGGGTTAAATACATTTTGTGGTTCCAGATGAATTTTCTTTGATAGGAGGGAGGCTAAAATGGCTTTTCTGATAGTGAACGTTGCCTGGCCCTGAGGTAGCAGGACAGTCATGGAAGGAGTCCTGCCAGTCTCTCATCAGCGCTTACAACAGACTGTGAGACAGGAAGTCCCCTCACTGTGACGCAGAGCCACATCACACATAGAAAGTATCTATCACCAGTCACACAAACAGTTCCAGACGCACCTGTGTTGTAATTTTGAAGAACCTCATTGGGTGCTGGCTGGTTGGAGATGCACTCTGATTGGTTTGGGGCCTTGAAAGTGCTGTGTCCAAAGTCCTGTGTGATGTCACATCCATCCTACCCAACAAAATATGACAAGTCATACATTCCATTAGGTTCTGTGCACTTGAGTGGATGTCCATGATCCCCAGTCAACACTGATTTTTTAACAAATGTCACAAAATATTTATGTGATTTTCTCTTTCCTCTTTGGAAGAGAGATAAATCTATTATTTATATGTTTCTTCAAGTGTGTTCTGGTAGATGTTTGGCAACATATGGAAATCAGCTCTTCTCTCAAAATAAAAATGGTTATTACACACAAATAAGTGATATTTCATGACTATAATGAACTCACAATGCGCTGCCTCTAAACACATTCAGCTGCAGTGAATACAAGGAAGGGTTTCCCACCTGAGGCATGTTCTGTTTCTTCCTTGCTTGCGTTCTTGTGCTCTTTTTCT
>CAAKHB010007351.1:125283-148220 GCA_901007665.1 Aeoliscus strigatus
GTCCCTTTCATGTGCTGAGACGTAATTAAATTGTGTCCCAGTTGGAGGAGAAACTCTCAGTCTCTCACATGCGCGCACACACACACACACACACACACACACACACACACACACACACACACACACACACACACTCTCACTCACTCTCTCTCTCACTATGTTCAACATCTTACTTATCAACACTCCTACACCATCCACACCACCTTTCTGACACATTTCTATTTGTGTGTGTGTTTCAGCCCAGAGAAGCGACTGAACAGGAGCTGCTGCTTGCTCACATGTGAGTACACTGTGATCTTGAGACTTCTAATTTCCTGTGAACCTTCAGTTTTTAACCGGTTCTTCTTTTCCGTTTGTCTGTGACGTTCAGGAGACATTATATTGAGCGGATGAAGTCAACTCAGACAATGTCAGAGAATGAACTGCAGCAGCTGTCAGACGACTACGACTCCGTTTATCTCCATCCTGTAAGAACATTTTTCTTGTGTTTTATTGTTGGTCTGCAAGACTTACTGTAAATCAGTTAAATGTGTGTGTTGACAGGAATCCTTCCAGGTTTCATTGTTAGCTGTTGGGTCTGTGCTGCAGCTGGTTGATCGGGTTTTGACCTCTGAACTCAGAAATGGATTTGCTGTCATCAGGTAGCAGGTTGTATTCATGGTCCTCTTCAGAAGGGCGTCAGCTCAGATTGATGAGTGAGTGTTCACTAGATGTGTGTGTTTCTGTGTCTCTCAGGCCTCCAGGTCATCACGCTCAGACGAATCTGGCCAACGGTTACTGTATTTTCAACAACGTGGGGATTGCAGCTTGTTATGCCCAAACCAAACATGAAGTCAACAGGTCAGCTAATATGCATGAGTGTTTGTGTGCACATTTGTAGCATATTTAGGGTGCTTCTTGACACAGTGAGAAACATTTTGAGTAGGTAAAGTGTGTTTGTAACTTCTTATGCTGGTTAATCAACCGTTCGGGCAGATTTAAGATTTTCTCTGAAGAGGAGAAACATAAACCTTGATTTCCATTCTAATTTCCAGTGTGGGTCAGTCTAGTGAGATGACAACAGTGTCTTCAAAGGGTTGTGAGAGAAAAGAATGGAGGCATGAGTAACAGTTCAGGAAACATGATTTATAACAGGATACTTGTCTGCAGGACTTCGCCTTCAGAGCATGTAAATGTTTGAATACACGCAATGAAAGCTGTTAGCTGAAGCTGTAATTTTCACTAAATATTAATGAATTGGTTGTGTGTGTGTGTGTGTGTGTGTGTGTCAGGGTGTTGATTGTGGACTGGGACATTCATCATGGTCAAGGCCTCCAGTATCTGTTCCAGGAAGACCCCGAGTGAGTCCTTCTCCATCACAGTTAGTCTATCGTTAGACACAAATAACACACAATCATTGTGGGTGTCTGTGTTTGTGTGTGTTGCAGCATCCTGTACTTCAGCATTCACAGATTTGAGCATGGCTCATTCTGGCCTCACCTGCCTGAGTCTGACAGTCACTTTGTCGGCAGTGAACCAGCTGAGGGACGAAATATCAACCTGCCGTGGAACCAGGTGACTCCTGTCTTCGTTCTCTGTGGATTGATGATTGTTGTGATGTTTCACACTGCATCTCACTATTTATATTGCCGCAAGTCTACGATGGTGCAGTGTATGTCAAGTCTGATTTTCGCTGTGGGCTCTCATTTCTGTGTTCAGACAGGGATGACAGACGCTGATTACATCTCAGCCTTTCAGCAGCTCCTACTTCCTGTAGCCTACCAGGTAACACACACACACACACACACACACACACACACACACACACACAAGCAGATTAGTTGTCTATTGATCGTAATGGCAGTATTTTACACAGGCTACCATACATTTTAATGCATTTTTAAATTTTCTTGTAATTATTCTGTTTAAGTGATTTTATTACATTGCAATGATTATGTATTTTCATTCATTTTATTTTGAATATTTTCTCTGAGTAGGAAACATTGAATTGTGTTTGTTTGTGTGTGTGCAGTTTCAACCTCAGCTGGTTCTGGTCTCTGCTGGCTTTGATGCTGCAGCCGGCGATGAGAAGGTGAACCTGATTTGATTTTTCCTAATACTGGGACATGCAAACAACAAATAAATATATTCATGCATTTTGTTGGGTCCTCCTCCGGGTCGGAGGAGAATCCTTGCCTCAAGTGGAGGAGTTTAAGTATCTTGGGGTCTTGTTCAAGAGTAAGGGAAGGATGGAGCATGAGCCTGACAGGCGGATCAGTGCAGCGGCCGCAGTAATGCGGTCTCTGTATCGGTCCGTCGTGGTGAAGAAGGAGCTGAGCCGAAAGGCAAAGCTTTTGATCAGGCATGTGTATTTTGGCTCGGGCATGTGTATTGGATGCCCCGTGGACGCCTCCCCAGGGAGATATTCCAGGCATGTCCCACAGGGAGGAGACCCTGGGGAATACCCAGGACACGCTGGAGTGACTATGTCACTCAGCTGTCTTGGGAACGCCTTGGGGTCCTCTTGGAAGAGCTGGAGGTGGTGTCTGGGGAGAGGGAAGTCTGGGCATCCCTTCTCAGGCTGCTGCTCCCACGACCCAGCCCCAGATAAAGTGGAAGACAATGGATGGATGGATTTTGTTGGATTAGTTATTTAAAACTCATACTAACATACAGTGTACAGATGTTTTATGTCACCAGCTTGGCAGTGTTTTTGTTGTTTTTTCTCCCCCCTCAACTATAAAACCAACTTGCCAAGAGACAAGATTTAATATCAAGTTCACATGGATGCTGACCTCGAATTGAACAAGTAATATTGTGTGTGTTTGTGTGTGTGATTTTACAGGGCGAAATGTGTGTGAGTCCTCAATGTTTCCACATTCTGACTCACATGTTGATGAGTTTGGCTGAGGGTCGACTGATTCTCGCTCTGGAGGTAAATTAGAAAGCTGACGCATGTGTTTATTCTAACTAATGTTTAAGTGTAGTGAATCACCTGTAATTACAAAGGGAACCAGAAGTAAGATAAAAAAGAACATTCTACGTAAAACAGGATTTGTCATCTATCATTCACACTTGAGTATCTTGAGTGTCACTCTATTTTAACCCGACCAAACAGTGACAGTGAAATTACTGTAAAAAATTGATAGCCATGTGCGTGTGTGCTTGCGTGTGTGTGTAGGGAGGTTACAACCTTCAGGCGACAGCAGAGAGCGCTGCAGCCTGTGTTCGGGCCCTACTGGGAGGAGCCTGTCCTCCACTGACTTCACCCACTTCTCCGTCTGTCAGGTATGTGTCACCTGAACCCTGCTGTGCACTTGCTAAACTAACGGAACTTTACAAGTCCAGCAGAATTCTGAGGTTGTTGCACTCAGTTGTCCTGTTGTGTGAAGGAGTAATTAAAATTGACACAAAAGACCTAAGTGCTACACAAACAGCATATAACTATGGCTGCAGTCTCTAATTCTGAACTCATGTCGTCGGGATTCGCAGTTACAGTTACATGTTGGCGTTAAAGGTTATAGTTACAGGTTGCAGTTACTGTCTGCATTTACAGGTCACAGTTACATGTTGCAGTTAAAGGGTGTAGTTACAGGTTGCAGTTGGAAGCTACAGTTACAGCTGATATCACAACATCATAATCACCAGCCTCTGACTGAGTTCTTCAGTGTGTCTTAAGAACTCATCAGTCCGTTGTGATCCGGAGCAGGAACAGGGGCAGCAGAGGTCGTCTTTCATATGAACCTAAGTGTGTTGTTCTGTGTCACTGTCTCAGTGCTTTGCAGTCCATCTCTCACACTGTCTCAGATGTCTATCCATACTGGAGCTCACTGCAAGTGCTGGGTAGGACACGCACATACACACACACACACACACACATGCATTTCGATGTCAGTGGAGCGTTCCTTTCTTGTTTGGACAGCAGCATCCTGCTCTCTTCCTGTGTAGATGGCAGCGAGTTGGCTGACGGAAGTCTCATCAGAGCCATTGCCAATGAGGAGAGCTCAGGGGCTACCAGTTCTACCCTCTCCATCGCTACGACCACAGGCCTGGTGTATGATGAGAGGATGATGGAGCATCAGAACATGTGGGACAGGTGTGTTATGGTCTTGTTTCTCTGTGCTCTTGTGCTGGAGTAGTGAACTGACATGACGCTTTCCATGTGCAGACATCATCCTGAACAGCCTCAGAGAATCTTTATGATCTTCAAAAAACATCAGCAGCTTGGATTGGTGAAGCGTTGCCAACGGATACCTGCTCGCTTTGCAACTGAGGAGGAACTTAGCATGTGTCATAGGTACTGATGTGTACAAATACAATAGTTCACACAAAATTATGTCATTATTTAAAATACACGATCATACTTTAATAGTAACTATATTTTAATATTTTTAAAATATGCTTCAGTATTGTTAACGTTCAATACCATACACACTGTGTGTGTGTGTGTGTGTGTGTGTGTGTGTGTGTGTGTGTGTGTGTGTGTGTGTGTGTGTGTGTGTGTGCAGTGTAAGTCACATCAAGCAAATTAAGGACACTGTACTGATGAAGCCCAGAGATCTGCACAGACTTGGACAAGAGTTTAACTCCATCTACATCAACAACGAGAGCTTCCGGTCAGCTCTGCTAGCTGCTGGGAGCTGCTTCAATGCTGTGGAGAAGATACTGACAGGAGAGGTAACACACACATACCGACACACATATGGGTGGGTGGTAGGTGTTCAGAAGAGGAAGAGTCAGTCGGCTGGTTGTTGCTGGAACAGAAGCCGTGTCAGTAAAGAAGTTGTTGTTCTGCTCTGTTGATCAGGTCAGTAATGCCGTCTATCTGCACAGGTGACTAATGGTGTGGCGATCGTTCGACCTCCTGGTCATCACGCTGAGAGAGATGCACCCTGTGGCTTCTGTTTCTTCAACACAGCAGCACTTGCTGCTCGCCACGCCCAGAAAATCTCCCAACAACCACTGCTGCGAGTCCTGATTCTGGACTGGGACATTCACCATGGCAATGGAACACAGCACATGTTTGAGGATGATGACAGGTGAGGAAGAGGAGGAGGACATGGGAGGTGCATGTGTTGGGGGGGCAGGTACAGGAGGCATGGGTAATGGGTGTAATGGGTAGGTGGAGACATTTGTAGAGAAGGGGAGAAATAGGTGAACAGGTGTAAGGGGGATGGTTAGGACAGGTGAGAGGAACAGGAGGAGGACAGGTATTATTATTAGTCCAGTTCCTATCGTGGTGTGTAAGTGACTTGTTGAATCTGTTTCTGTCTCTAGTGTCCTCTACGTCTCTCTCCATCGCTATGACAACGGGATTTTCTTCCCCTCTTCAGAGGACGCTGCTCCTGACAAAGTGGGAGTGGCCAAGGGGGCGGGGTTTAACGTCAACGTGGCGTGGAGTGGTGGGCGAATGGGTGACTCTGAGTACCTCGCTGCCTTCCACCATGTGATCATGCCAATAGCTACAGAGGTACACACCTACACACTCACACACCCACACACGCACACACGCGTATGCATCTTTAATGTGTGATGGCTCTCTCCGCAGTTTAACCCGGGTCTGGTTCTGGTGTCAGCTGGGTTTGACGCGGCACGAGGAGATCCACTGGGTGGCTATCAGCTGACCCCCGAGGGATATGCCCACCTCACACACCTGCTGATGTCACTGGCAGGGGGGCGGGTCCTACTCATACTGGAGGTGAGTCCTCAACAAGGATGTGTTGGTGGCACAGACAGTTTGTTTTGATCATCGTCCTTTGCAGGGAGGCTACAACCTGTCGTCCATCTCTGACTCCATGGCAATGTGCACCAGTGTGTTGCTGGGTGACCCCCCTCCCTCCCTAGTGTCACCCCTCCCTCCCCTTCATCACAATGCTGTGGCAGCGATCAACCAGGTCATCCGACACCAAGCCCCCTACTGGAGGTCACTGAGGATAACCAGTCAGTACACACTGTTACAATCAACATTTTAGTCAGCTGTTTTATTTGTTTATTTAAACAACTTCTCCTTCAGTACCAGAGTCTGTCCGAGCGTCCCGCCCCCCTCTGAAGAACCATGGCAAACGTTCTTCTACAGGAAAAGACAGGAAGTCAGGGCAGAGCAGCACAGATAAACCACCACTGCCCCCTACAGGACAAGAGGACACCAACGTAATTTACATAGAATTGGAGAAGAAATGCTGCAATCAGAATGTATAAAACGCTCCTTTGATTTATCTTGTTGTCGTCCAATCAGGTGGACCCCAGTCTGGAGCAGCTCACTCACGGATTGGCCAGTTTGGACATTAGTCTGAGTTCGAGCAGTCCCACTCCTGCTATGTCCACTCCAGTGGATGGGACAGGGCCAAAGGTCACTCCAGAGAGGGTCACCTGTGGAGGCCAAGTTAAGGCAGAGCCTAGTGCAGTTGCACCTGAGCTGAGCCAATCAGCAGAGAGCACACGGCCTCAGGTGATTTATTGCTAAGTGACGTGATCATGAAGTCCAACATACATGTTCATAGATCTAAAAAAAAAAGTTTCTCACGCTTATGAACCTGTTCAGGCTGACAATGTTGTGGCATCAGAAGTGGTTGCACCTGAAGATGAGCCAGCGGTGGCGGAGCCAGAGGGGGCTTGTGGTTGGTCAGAGCTGGTGGGAACTATCGATCCGACAGAAGCTCAGATGGAGAGTGATAAAGTGAGAGAAGACTAATTTCCAGCAGGATAGACGTTTAACCCTGGCCCCTAGCCCCCCCTTCCCCTGCCCTCCTCTAGTTCTCACTGTTTCCATGTCCAGGCAGTAGACACAAGAAACTGACTGACACTGACCTGCACTGATTAGACTGTTCATCTGTCCTCAGGTCACCATGTATGTGGTTGACCCACTACCCTGGTGTCCTCACCTGGATGCTGTGAAGCCCCTCCCCCCCACAGGTATTGATGTCTTCCAGGAGTGTCAGGACTGCGGCTCTGAGGCAGAGAACTGGATCTGCCTCACCTGCTACCAGGTGACCTGTCTGCCATGTTATTGAGCTATCTCACCTTCTGATGATGTTTGTCGGCCAATTTACACTTACAAGAGTCTGCCGCCCGTAACGGCTGTGCTACGGCTGTGCTACGGCTGTGCTATGGCTGTGCTACGGCTGTGCTACGGCTGTGCTACGGCTGTGCTATGGCTGTGCTACGGCTCCGCTGGTGGTCGCGGACATTCAAGTCAATCAGAGTGTTCACACCGGCTGCGCTGCAACACGTCTCAGCAGTGTCGCGGCTGCCCTGCTAAAGATATTTGGAATTTGGAAGAAATGTCAGTAGATTATAAAATGAAACAAAAATGTTCACTTCAACACATACCTATGGATAGTAAAATCAAAAATATTAAGAATTTTGCAATTTTTAGATAGATCCTTTATTTGTCTCCAAGAGAGAAACACAATACAACACAGTGAATCCAGTCGATTTTCAAAACACGAAAATCAAATTTTCAAAGTAAAACACCTCATCGGCACAATGTGTGTGTAGGATGTTTTGAAGTCGGAATATAGTAATAAATTAACATTTAGAGTCTTGTTTATCCATGGTTGAATCCAAAAGAACATGGAGGAGGAATGTGTGGTGGTGAAAGCTGATGAAAACTGAAGCGCACCAATCAGGAAATGAAGCCTCATTGTTGGTTGTTGTTTATACACACCGTCTCATGACTCTTGTGGTACTAGTTAAGTAGAGACGTGGCGCTGCATTTGCGGAGCACAGACGCTTCCCATGTAAATCCAGGTTTCCTCTCTCAGGTGTTCTGTGGCCGCTATGTTAACAAGCACATGGTGACTCACAGCATCTCGTCTGAACATCCGCTGGTGCTGAGCCTCTGTGACCTTTCTGTGTGGTGTTATGTATGTGAGGCCTACGTACACAACCAGGTAAGTGTTCACCACCACGCGCCGCCCACATGTGAGAGCTCAGTGAGTGTTGCTTGTCCAGGCAGTCACGATTATAGATTGTGGAGGTACAATTATTCATAAGGAAAGAATCTCAATTGTACAATTTCCATTATTCTTAATATGTGGGAAACATGGAGAATAAAGATTTCTGTTTTTTCCACAATCTGAAAGGACTACAATATTTGATATTTCACTATCATCCCTTCAACCCTTATAAATCATTCTGTATGTAACCACATTCAACTTGTTCGCTAACAAATAGCTTATTTTTCCAAAGCCAAATATTGATAATTTGTTATCTGCAGCCTATTTAATAGTTTACATTGTATTGTATAGTTGTCTTCAGAAATGTTGTTTATGTGAATCAACAGGAGTAGGGAGATGGTGCAGCTGTGGCTCGGTGTTTCATTTTCATGTATTCTTTGTCTTCAGCTTCTGTTTGAGGCTAAAAATGCCGCCCACAATGCAAAGTTTGGAGAGATAACTCCATGGCATTAAGATGAGATGGAGACTAGATGGAGGGAAGAAGGAAAAAGGGGGACGAAGAGAAGAAGAAACAAAAAGAGCAAGGGGAAGAAGGAGTGGAAGGAGATGAAGAGATGAACTGGAGAGGACTGTGTTCAGAAGCATGTGTTTGGCCTGTTGAGTGTGTTGCCATGGATACTGCAGCCAGCAGCAGTTGTGTTAGAATCCAGCTCACAACTGCCAAAGAAAAACATCTTAAAAAAAAAAAAAAAAGGTTTTATATTTTTTATATTTCGGCGTGGCACTGATCATAATCATCCTAATCATCCAGTACATCAGCAGGTCTCTGAGGATGTGACCAGTCGCCATCAGCCAATGGAGTTTTATTTTGAAACATCTGATGTTGGAAGAAGAATCATATTTAGGAACCACATAAATCTTATTTTATTCAAAGAAATAATTTGAGCAGAAACAAGCAGATTTTTTTGTTTTTATTTGTATTTGTATGAAGTTGTGAAAAAAGAAGAAAATGGTTCTTTGATGTAGAACGCTGCGGCACGGAAGGACAGGCTAGGATTCTACTCATTCATGCTGCAGTGACTCACTGTTGCTCCGTGAGGAATGAAGTGGTGTCACGGGTTTTCACAAAATGACATTTAGGAAAGTGATGGCTAAGGCGTGCATATACCCAGGATACAGTAGGTAAGTAAATGTAAAAGTGAATGTGTTAAAAACTTTCCAATGCAATGAATATGTGTCGGGGGGAGGGGGGGGGGGTCTGATTTACAGGGGTACAGGGGTCAGTGAAGGCAGGCCTGTGTGTGGTGCAATAATGTGTTTAATCCCCATTAAACAGTTTGAATGGTTGAAAGGTGAGTGAATTCTTCACACATGCACAGGGAGTGATGTCCTATGTCAGGTGATTGAATTATATATGATTCAAAGAATCAACAAAATGGTTGAAGCATGTACACATTTTGACAATGGATATGATTTTTTTGTCCAAAAGACTCAGGAAACTGAACTGAACAGTTCTGGCTGAACGTCTTTCATTGAATATCACAAGTAAGTTTACGATTTTACTCATTTTTACTCATATTTTAAGCATACATGAAAGCAGAAACTGTTGTATTAAAACACTTTTTATGATGAACAATTCAGTAACATGAGGATACTTCAGGTCAAGTCTGCTTGGTGGTTCTACAGGCTGTCTACTGATTGATCCTCCAGGCTCTCATCATGTGGCCGCTGCATGTATCCTCAACATTAGACAGACCTAGTCAGCTACTAGCTGGTGGAGATGGAGCAGCTGTCCTCACAGAGTGAACTTTTGTTGAACTTCATGACATCTGGGGGATTGTAAATGTTGGGGTTGATCAAATTGTCAGTATGTAAAACAACACTGCTGTTCACTTTTGAGAATATCTATTAGACTTCATACAGCAAACATCTGCCTTCGGGTGAACATTAGTCACCCGTCAACTGACTGGCTGCCTGTCTGGCCTCCTTGTAAAGAGAATATAACTTATATTTTCCAAATTTCACAATGTCATACATCAACCACTGCCTGTTCATGTTCAAATTCAGGCTGGTAAACTTGCTGACGGTAAGAAGTTGGACTTACACTTTTCTTGGGTCCAAGTTTTAACACCATGGTGCGCTGCAGTACCCCTCTCCACCTGCTGGCGTCGTCTTTTTCCTGTAAACAGATGTTCTTATTAAACGTCCTGCCCTGCCCATCCGGGTCCTTCTCCAATCTGCATCCTCAGCCCTCATCTCTCATCACACGACAGCAGATGAATCTCCAGGTTTGTTTTCTTATTGATAGCTCAGTCAGCTCGTTTTTAAAGTTCTACGTTTGGGTCGTGTGGCCTCCGGTTTGGTGGGTAAATACTGCAGATGATGTTGAAGAAGATGACCGTGTTTTTTTATTCATATTCGTGTATCTTATCTTCATTGTCGTTTTTCCATCTATTGTGCACAAACCGCTATTTAATTTATAAAACATAAATTGACAACGGAACAGATATTTACTTCTCACTGGATAGATGATGACCAATCCAAATGGTAGGAAATGCAGTAAGAATATTTCATTGCAATGTCTCCACGGTTAATTGACAGCTATTGGTTATTGATTAGTATTTTGCCGTGTTACTGAGGTTTGTTAAACAATATCAATGACAAGTATACACGAACGGAAATTATTTCAGCTTAATGGATTCTGATTGTTTGGAGAAAAGCCGTAGTTTTGATCATATTTGAACTCTGTTCAGTCCATTGATAACAAATGATCAATTTCTTTGTTTTAATATTACTTTTCAGTTGTCTTCCGTTAAAATATTCATTTTTGTTAGCTAATAAGCTAGCATTAGCTTATTAGCTAGCATAACATTCTACTTGACTCAGACAAGTCAATGTCGTTATGAGATGAAACATTTACAGTGAGTTTACATAATGTGTACATGTGTCCATTTACATTCAATTCATATTCCATAAAATATTCAGTGTATCATTATAATGTTCTGTGAAGTGAAATCTGATTAATGTTACATGACTTCCTTAAAATAGATCACATCACATAAAAATATGTTTGCATCATGTTTGAGGAGCTGGAAAAATACTACTAAGAAACTTTTTGTTGCTGGAAGCTAGGCTACGCTTTGTTTTGCCTCCCATACGGGTGTGTCCCAAACTACTGCACAAACTCCAACAGTGTAATTTAATGCAAATTTCTCTGGTTACAACTTGTCAGGTCAACATGTCTGCTGATTTGGTGTGACCAAGGGAAAAAAACACACCTTTTTGTCTTTATGTCGTCCATGCTCCTTGACTTGCTCCTCTGTCTCTGCAGTCATGTCCGTGTCTCCCGCCCTCGCCGACCTGTCACATCTCTATCAGACAGAGTTTGTACGGAGCGCCCGAGCGGTAGGCGCCCTCTGGGCTGTCTGCACACTCTGCTTTGCCATTATCCAGGTCGTCATCCTGGTGCAGCCATCCTGGATCGGCACCACGGACACCCACCACCAGGGGGTGGGACCAGCGCCACCCAGTGGCACCATGGGACTTTTTGAGGTGAGGAAAAGCTCCACCCCTCATATTTAGATGACGTCCCTGCTTCGGATTTGACTCATCTAATTAGCGTCAGTTAGTTAAACTGTGGTTGTGTCCCTGTTTGTGTCTTGTCAGGTGTGTCTTGAGTCGGACTGGCCCGTCCCAGACTGCCATGGTGGACTCTCTAGGCTGTCCCCTCTTCCGTCGTTCCAGTCTGTGGCGGTGTTAGTTGGTGTGTCTCTGTCGGCCGTGTGGACGAGTGTCCTCTGTCTCTGTCTTTTCAGATTCTGCAGCGCGACCACTGTCTATAAGATCTGCGGTTGGCTGCAGCTCACTGCAGGTCAGTTTCTGTCACTTTTTGTGTGTCTGTAGACTGGACAGATGGGAATATTGAGGACTAGATAAGTCAGGGGAAGGGGGGTGGGGTGGTCAGCATCCATCCTGCTGGATGATCATTTCTCTGCCTGTCCTCAGGATTCTGTCTTGCGCTGGCTTGTCTCCTGTTTCCTGACTCATGGGAGAGTCCAGAGATGAGGACTTTGTGTGGAGATTCGGTGAGTGACATGATTTTTGATGTATACTGTACGTATAATATAGGTTATATTAATTTAACAAGTCTGACTCGTATTGACCACATTAGTGCTGAGCTGATAACATTGCTGTATTGAATTATGCTGATGGCTGCACTGATTTATGTGTGTTGGCGGCAGGTGGGCAGTTTCTCTTCCGGTAACTGCTCGGTCCAGTGGGCTTACATCTTGGCCATGTTGGGCGTGTTGGATGCCGCCATCTTGGCCACTCTGGCCTTTGTGCTTGCCAACAGACAGGATGCACTGCTGCCACCAGATAGCAAGGAAGGTGAGAGAGAGAGAGGACAGGGCATCATAAATGGGGCGGGGCATGGCAGACAATGTTTGGTGAACTGACTGTGTGTGTGTGTGTCTGTCTGTGTTTGTGTGTGCAGTGACCACAGGACTGCTGATGTCAGCATAGAGTCGCCAGGTGAATGTCGTTCTTCGCTGTCACGTCTGTCTCAAAGGATTCGTCAGTCAGACTTCAGATATCTTGTTCTCATGACCGATGGTTAATTGTCATAGTTACAAATTAACTGTCATCTAAAGAATATACAGTATCAGGACTCAAAAGACCGATGGCTCAGATCTGCTCTGTACCTTGCTTTTCTTTTTTAAATCTTTTAATTGTGCTCAGATGTATTTTAGAAGTATTTTCTTTTCGTAAACTTTGACTTCCCTTGGCTACATGTTCTATACTAAGAAATCTTTCCTGCCTTCCTTCCTCCTCATCCTCCTCTGCAGGAACTTCTTTCTTCTTCCTGATGGCTTCACCATCACCACCAGAGGAAAAACAAAGACTCTTCTCAAAAGTCTGCTTGTTATTTATGTATAAAACGGATTATTTGTTAAGTCCTACTACTCAGACTCAGACTCTGACATTTATATTTTGTTCACGACTTGTGGACTTCATTGATTCGCATAACTACTGGTTGCTAAGTCCAGTTAGCTCAGAGTTGGCTTTAGTTTCCGTTTGCTTGACACCTTTGACCTCAAATAAAGATTGAACCGAATTTAATGTTCGCGTCCTGTCAACATTGAATAAATGAAAACATGTAGACATGGTTCAACTTCACAGATCATGTGGCTTTTAACATGTTTGTTGTCTGTATGTTTGTGTGAAATGTGTGCCATGAAAGGCAACAAGCTAGTGTCAGCGAAGGAAACAGACGTAAACATGATGGATTCTGACATTTATTCAGTGCAATAGATGTACGTGACCACAGTGACAGTGAGAAGCTAGAGTATGTGAACACGACAGGAAGAAACCAATCACAGACACAATATGGCTGTTGTCGTGTCAACTGACTGACAGAGACAGATTCACGCTGATTCGGGCTGGGGTGGGGGGGGCAGTGATGAGCATGAAGGGCCCACGAGTACAACTCCCAAAATGCATCAGTGAATGAAGCACTCTTGTGCAGCTGAGGTCCATGGGTAATGTAGTCGGGAGGAGGGGGGAACGTTTATTCTTCTCTATTGAATGAAGCCTGTAGCTAGCTCCCAGCTGTTTCTAGTTTATGTTCTCCTAACTCTCTCTTGCTGTTTCTGTCAATTCTCAAGATTCACATCATAGAACTAGAACACAGAGCTTCAGTCAGGCAGGTGAGAACCAGGTTCTGGAGTCAGAGCAACATGTTCCCCTTCACGCGGGGGAGGACGTCAGGACCAGGTTCTCTGTATGACTTTTTAGATTAACTGATAATCCTACAGATTCTTCTTTGTGTTTGACCCTGTCTGTGAGAGTCACATGTCTTTGGCATCTCAAGTCAGTTTTACATTTACTAGCACTTTGTTGCTTTGGGAACTATCACGCTTTGCTTATTCACACAACAGGAAATGAACAACAACCTCTGTAATTTTATATATACATAATTTCTTCCTTTTCTCTGTCAGAATTACTGTGTCTTTCACTTCCTGTCTCATCATGAGTATCCAGATGAAAGCACTGCACCGAGTTACATCAGTAATCTGAAACATTACAGCCAAATAGTCTCAAGTTGTTAGAGCGAAGCTCGGAGCCCAGAAACAGTCGTCATTTGAACATCAAACTATTGATTGTTTCAGATGAAGTAGCAAAACAAAAAATACACCGAAACAAAACATACAGTAAAAGAGAAAAAGAATCGTCTTCCCCCCTCATCCTCTCCTCTCTACTCCTCCTCATCCTCTCCTCATCCTCTCTACTCCTCCTCATCCTCTCCTCATCCTCTCTACTCCTCCTCATTCTCTCCTCTCTACTCCTCCTCATCCTCTCCTCATCCTCTCTACTCCTCCTCATCCTCTCCTCTCTACTCTACTGCTCCTCATCCTCTCCTCTCTACTCCTCCTCATCCTCTCCTCATCCTCTCTACTCCTCCTCATCCTCTCCTCTCTACTCCTCCTCATCCTCTCCTCATCCTCTCTACTCCTCCTCATTCTCTCCTCATCCTCTCCTCATCCTCTCCTCTGTACTCCTCCTGTCCTCTCCTCTCACTCTCTCATGTACTCGACAATCTGCTCCATCAATATCTGGGGGTCATAGGTCAGGGTGGCTCTCTTCCGACGCTGACGCCCGTCATGGCTCAGTTCTTCCCTGTCAGCCATTTCTGTAGTATCAATGCGTTTCATTCTCTGCAGCCCGATAACAGGACGGGGCTCCTCCTCCTCCTCCTCCAGCCTCTTCACCCTGAGCAGTGGGGGGTCATTGCTAGGTGATGGAGCAGCAATGTCATCAAGGGAACGACGAGTTCTCTTGTGGGCGGGGCTAGCGGGACCAGCTGCTGTGACAGATAGATCCCGCCTCGTTCTGCGACTGGATGAGATCACTGGGGCACTGTCAGGGCTGATGCTGGACAGTATCCTAGCAACCAGACGTCTGAGTAGGAGACAGCACAGGGACCATAAGGGACGTGTGTATACTGGTGTAGTACAGAATCCTGCAGTAGTGTTTCATACTACAGTATTATCCTGTGTGCTACTTGTGCATGTGTTGCATTAATGACATATTCTGTCACCTCAGAATGTCTTGGTTGTGGTTCAGCCGGGACGAAGCTCTTCCAGCCTGCTGACGTTGTTCCTGTCTCTGCCGCTCCAGCAGAGCCTGGACCACCTGTGGCTCCATCCTGCCAATCACAGTCTCACTTATTGATGACATGATCATATGATGGAACCTGAATGATCAATACGTGAATGTTAACTTGTCACTTGTTGACTTAGTTCTGTTACTAAATTTAGATCAATTTAAATTTAAATTGATTTTAATCACACATCCTCTCCATTTAACTTTAAGATCAGATACCATGATACCATTGTAGATACGGTGACCTGGATGATTGAGAACCTTCCCAGACATGTTAACTCGTCATGCTCACCTGTCCAGCAGGGCCTGAGCAAGCTGCGGCTCCACAAGACCCCACCATGCTCCTGTGGGCATCGACATACTCAGTCCACGCCCCGTCTCATCATAATCTGGTGAAACCAAGCCCTGAAAGTCTCCTGGAGGCCCCTGATCCTCCTCCTCATCTTCCTCTTCCTCCACCACTACATCTCCTGGGCCTGTCAATCCAGCGTTCTCTGGATCGTTCAGGAGGCGTAACAAGACAGCCAGGTAGGCTGCAGAAACATTTGATTAGTTTGTTATTGTATAATCGTAATGTTCATCTGTCATAAATGAATGTCATTATGAATCAGAGTGTTTCAAACATTACAGCTTGGACTCAAATTAATAGAATGTTACCAAAATGTTTTGCGATGTCAAGTCAGATTTTATTTGTATAACGCTAACTAACTGACTATTCTAACAGGAACCCAACAGTCTCATGAGTGAGCTTCATAATGATATTGCTTTATAATTTTCTGAAAAATAAGTAGTTTGTGCATCATCAGCTTCAAACCTGCTCGCTGCTCCTCTTCCTGCTCTCGCCTCTGGTCTCTCTCTACCAAACGCTGCAGGGCTTGGTCTAAGTCTCTCCCCCTCCAGTCAGCTGATTGGTAGTACAGGTTGTTGCCTCTCCCTCCTCTCTGTGTAGCAGGATATGACATCATCTGGTCCTCAAAGGGCATTAGGTTATTGAGATCTCTCCGCTGTCGCCTGCTTCTGCCCACTGAGACATCTAAGCCCTGCCCACCGCCACGAGCTGCAGGTAGAGACTGAGAAACAGACAGACGTGTTATTAGACTGCCCTCTCAGCTTTATGAATCTAATTCAGGATTTTGTTCAAACAGACATGGAAAAGCTCTGTTTGGCTTCGGCAAGAACTTCAGTCTGTCTGTCTATGTGATGACATAATAACTGTCGACCTGGGGCCTGATCCAGAAAGAAATACTCAGTTTATCAGGAATGTGATTTTCTGCGGCGAATCATCTCAGACCTCCCACTCATCATCACAGCACCTCCTGTGAGTCACAGCTGCACACACAAACACACACACACACACACACATTTTCCAATTCCTCAGAGAGACTGTATCTTCAGTTTGAGCAGCTGTCAATCATAATGACACGTCCTGGATTTAAAGCACCAAATAGATCATTCAGACAAACACGTAAAGCTTGTCCAGTTCTGTGTCTGGAGCCAGTGATCTGTTCGTGAACGTCCTCACAAAGACAAATTTTGTGGTGTGAGGAAGGCGTTAGTATCAAGGGAGATATGTTGCTATGGCAACATAATAAGCTGTTCTGTTCCTGCTGACAGTAATTTAATTGTGTGTGTGTGTGCGTGTGTGTTGAGAGAAGCAAAGAGAGATGATGATGAGTGAGTTAAAAAGCCGACAGGAGTGATTGATTTGATTTGAGTATCTGGACACCTGAAGTATCAGAGCGGATGGGTGGGTCGGAAGGCTCAACAAACTGACAAAAACAAAACAACGACTGGAAAAGACATTTGTATAATGCTACATCAGAGATGATGATGATGATGATGAGATAAGAATCACGATGATGAGGATGTAATTACATTTCTTCTTGTCTCTTACACCGATTGAATTTTGATTGTGTTTAATTTCCTGCTGAAGAGTTTTAGTCTTTGCTGGAGATCAACAGCTGTCAGAAGATGTGATTTATGACTGTAATATTCAGGTCAGATTTATGAAACAGAGACTTGACGCACAGAGAGGAAGAAGCGAAGGGGGCTAACAGGTCCTTGGATATGACACACTCCAAACCCGGAGCGGCGTATCGCCAGATGTGCATGTGTGTGCTCGAGTGCGTGGGGTGTTCAGTATGTTGAAGACCAGCACATTGTTAACGGTAGATTGGCAGATGTTTGCGCTGTCTGTGAGCGCTCACAGGTGCTCCTGTCATGTCATGTCGAGCCAGATGCTGCTTTGGTTCTACTGCTACATCGTCTACAGGGAAGTTCTTTTCTCGTTGAGCCCAGTTTAGCTGATAAATGTGTTCTGGTCATTTCCTGTTTGATGTATCCCCACGGCAATGGACAGCCATTACTGCAGCAACGTGATACTCTTGTGTGATTTGTGATTTGCAGAGGAGATGATGGTGTCCTCTAGAGGTCACATGAGCCATGTTATTTTCCTGTCTGTGCATTCACTTTTGACAACGTGACACAGGAGCACCATGTTTTTTTTGTTTGTTTTTGTCAGGTGCATCACGTCCCATCATCAGACCCTTGGTAGCCTGGGATTTATGGCCCTGTTGCCATGGGTTACTGTCTCTGTCTCTATGGTGACTAGTGGCTGAAATGAAATGTTCCTTAGTGTGCGTGCGCACACACAGACACAGACAGACAGACACACACACACACACACACACACACACACACACATTTACAATCGACATGATCAAAGAACATGTAACACGAGAAGTCAATCAGCAAATAAACAGCAGTGACATCATTCATCACTATCAGGTGACCGAGACCTCACCACACCATGACAATGGACAATCCTACAATGGACATGTAAACAGCCTGTGTGTGTGTGTGTGTGTGTGTGTGTGAGCGTGTGTGTGCGTGTTTTGGCCTACCTGAGCGGCATGAAGCAGAGCGGTGCTGAGCAGCAGGAGGCTGAGAGACGCCATTCTGCTGACTGAACACACCAGCGCTGATCTGGTAATATGGAGGGAGGCAGGAGGAAGATAGGGGAGGGGGGGGTGCTACATGGACAGAGAGAGAGAGAGAGAGGAAGAGGGAGTGAGGGAGAGTGGGAGGGGCAGTGAGACATGGAGTGATGGTAGAGTGAAAGGGGTGTAGGGAAGAAGGAAAAACAGACGACATGAGAAAAAGGATGCAAGGGGGAGGACAGCAAAGGGAAAAGATGATAAAGGGATGACGTTGCACCTCTTCCTGCCAAACTGCTCTGAGACGTCCACATGTAAGTTCTTCTGTGGATCTGATCTGCTCAGAGGCAGGTGGACTGATTCTTCAGATACATTACACCTATTTACTTATAACTTCATCTATCTATCCATCCATCCATCCTTCATGCTGTCAGGAACAGAGACAGAAGCAGACGAGTTCATTTATTGAAACTTTCACTGAATAAACACCCGGGGGTTGGAGACAGGGGAGTCTCCATAGCAACAAGTCACAGACATCGTCATCATTATCATCACTGCCAACACCATCGCTGTGGTTACTGATGCTGAGTATCATATCATCACACATGAAGTTACATTACAGAGCCAGAGGAGTCACAAGAAGAACAACTGGGGGAAAACCGAAGGAACAGAAAAAAGAAAAGATAGAAAGGGAAGGAAGCTACAGCAATGAAACTGTAAAGAACAGCATGAAGACACGAGTATACACATACTCTTGTTTAGCAATCAAAGTGAGGACATTTGATGAGAAACTAATTTCCCATGTACCTTAACCTAACCTTCAAAACTGAACGTAAACCCAACTGTAACCTAAAAAGTAAGTAATCCGAACACGGATGTTTAAAGCGGATCGGCCACAAAATGTCCTCACTCAGACTGGTAAAAACTGAAATTGGTCTAAGGTATCAGTACAAGTACACGCGCACACATACACGCACACACACACAAACGTACGGGGAATAGGAAGTAGAATCACAGCGATCATCAGTTACTGTACAACACGAGCAGAGAATACGTCACCATGCGGAGGAAGATACTGATGCTAAAAACCCGAACTGCTCAGCCGGCTGCTGATAGGCTGAGGGGATAACAAACAAAAGGACCGTTGCAAAAGTAAGATTAAAGTCACGTAGCGTGTTCCTTCACTTCCTGCTAATACGTTTATTGCACCATTCTACCGGCTGAAAGATGAAGTTGAACCATTAGGTTCAGACAAATGTTTCTGCGGCTTCTCTTCCATCAAACATGGACGGCTTACGTCACTTTGAGAGAGCCGCTGTAGACGCACAAGTCTGTTTGTCAAACTGAAAGTGTCTACACATCTGCAGCGGCTCTCTGGTCAGGTCTGGATGTGGTGGATGTTCTGTGAACATCTTTATGGGGTTTAGACTGGAAGGGGTGGGGCATGTCAAAGTGTCATTGGTTTGAACAGGAAACACAAAGCAGTCGGGTGTCAATATTCTGTATCTAACATAAACAGACTGCCCACGTTTCTATTGGCCAGCGTTGTTTGTTGTTATTTATATCTCTTGTTTATCATTTACACATTGATTCATGATAGTGAACATCTAACCCCCCCAACCCTTCCCCCTCCTTACACCCTCTCCCTCCCACCACCCCACCCAAACATTGCAGACAGGAGCGTTGCATCGAGGACAGTTTGCAGGTGACCCACTTGTCACTCTGGCAGCATCTGTGGAGGAATCACAAAAACCAAACACATCAGGACACATCAGTTAGTTAATGCTGAAATGAGCAAGAATCTGCAGAATTTTTACTAATGTCTGAGTCGCCATGGTTACTCATGACCACATCATTGCCTTCTGGCCGGTTGGCTGTTGGCACTTCTGATACTGACCAAACAATGATGTCACTGTACGCTGACACCAGAATACGTTTTCAGATCATGTTCTCATGCTCAAGCGACCTCCGGATGCCGCTGTGTGTAGTGTATGTAAATAACTAATCCCATGTGAGTATGTCAACAACAAACCTCTCGTGTTTACAAGTACAAAAAGGGTTAGAGGTCAGGTTTTTATCTGGAAACTTATTGATAATGTGAACATGTCCTGTGACTCACCAGCTTCTGTTGAGCTCACATCTGATTAGAGAAGGAGGTTGGCGCCCCCTGCTGGCCGTAGCCCTGACTGTACTCTGCATCCTGGTGGACATTGATGGAACAGATACTGGGTTAAAATGCTGCAGCAACGTATGAAGTACTCAGCACCATACTCAGCACCACCATGTTCAACACCGAAATACTCCTTACCACAGTCCTTCAATATACTACAGTACCACATTATTAATGTACTATCATACGAGTGCTATCAGTACTAGTATGATCAGTATTTAGTATGATCAGTACTATCATACTAAACTAAACTAAACTACAGTATTGAATTATTGTTCACTTAATACCACAGTACTAACATTTACAATACTACGAATATTACAGTACACTCAGTACTGCAGGCCTTCCAGGTAGTGAGCGCAGACGTCTCGCAAACAGGAAGTGACTTTGTCACCTGGTTGTATCCCTGCTGGCTGTAGTCTGGCTGGTACCCTCCCTGGTTGCTGGCATACGGATCTTGTTCATACCCCCCCTGCTGGCCAAAGGTGCCTGGTGCAGCAGCTTTCTCCTGAGGAGGCGGAGCCCGCATGAAGGGTGCAATGATGCCCGTCTCTTTAAAGACAAACCAGAGGTTTCCTGCCCACAGGACAAGGTTGATGAAGCCAAATGCCTGAAAGAAGACAGGATGAAGGATCGAGAGACGTGTCAGTCAAAGAATCAAACCAGTGCTCCTTCGTTCCTTCACACTGTTCTTCTACCCGTTTGTGAGGAGACGTACAGTTTTATGAACAACAGCCTTCGCACAAGGAGACGATGGAGCCGGGAGGAAGTGGACTGTTTGCACTAAAAGAAAACTTTAAGTGGATTTCTTGATATATGTGTATTTAGTACATGGGAAATACACTTCACTCTTTTCACACTGTATTTCTACTCTGGAACGCCGACATTTTTGTATCGATTGGAATAATTATTTTCCATTATTAGGTCTCTTTCTGTATCACGTATCTGAGGAATACACACTGCCCCACTGATTTCCTTATGGAGGTGCACAGCTGAGATGTTTGGAACCAGTATGAATTAAAGCAAATTAAATCGCCACAACCAGGATCAGAACCAGAACACATCCTGTTCGCCTTCTCCAGGAGAACAACTAACAACGTTTGAGGTCTCATGTGAGACAGTGCGGGGGTATCTTACCACAGAGGTGTTGAGTCCAGACATGACCGGGTCGTGGACTTCCCGGCAGCGGTTCACTTCAACGTCACAGGCAGAGATCAGAGTGATCACCTTGTCCGGGTCGGTGGCGGTCTTTACGTCAGAGAGACCTTTTGCCCACGCCGCTGAACTCACCAGCCACATGAAGGTGAACACGCCTGTCACACCCAGGTCCTGGACACACACACCAGTGATGTTTCCCTGGTAAACTGATGGAGCAGCGATGACCAAGAGCAGTTTTGACACTTACAACCAGCGGGCCCTTGTTGTTCTCCTTGTATTTTTCAAAGAAGAACACGTAGATACTGAGAGCAGCCGTGGAGTAGAGGAAGGCGAATACGCCGATGGTGACAAAGAACTCAGCCGAGGAAGAATAATCGCCAACCAGGAAGAGACGCTCCGTGTTCCCGCCCTTACAGGTCGGAGCGTCAAAATACACCTGATGGAGTCTGACATGGAGGAATGTGACGTTAGTGGATTGTTTGAAGGACGTTGCAATAATGAATGTGTTTTATCCTCCTAAGCGATCGATTGCTCAAGAAACAGATGAGGATGCTCCTGTGTCACTGACCTGAATGGATACTCAAACTCCACCTCTATGCTCAGGTCGCTGTCCGTCCGGTTCTTACACTCCACCGCCATCCGGAACATCCCAGAATAACTGCCGCAGGTGGAAAAGGCGAAGATGGCGAAAAACTGGAGGGAGTGAGTAGAAGTGCCAAACATTCAAATTAGTGTTGACTGTTAGTGTTGTGAGCATGGAGCACACAGCTTTAAGCAAGCAGAAACATGCTGTTAGCCGCTGTAGCTAACTGTTAGCGAATGCAGCTGTGCACGGGTGCACACACATTCATCTATGTAACTGAGCGAATCTTTGATTACAATCAAACCAGAATGAAATAATTTCCTACAATCAATCTCACATCTACGTCCCCGGACGCTACATTGATTCTCTGACAGTCTGACCTCTGAGGTCTGCTGGGTGGACGCTTTGAACGACTGACCACGTTAGCAGAAACAGGAAGTCACTCACCCATTGTAAGACCTTGATGAAGCCCAGGGGAACCTTCAGCACCCGGAACTGACCCTGAGCCACCAGCTGAAGACGACACAGCAGATCCACAGAGAAGATGTCACAAACACATGGACCGGTCATAACACCTCAGTGGGATCAAGGAGCTCAATGTGAGTACACCAGTTCCTCTACAGGAGGGAGCAGCACCGTCAGAGCCCCTCACGTCAAATGGAGAGGCTCCGTGCCAGCATTTGGCATCTGATATCATTTTAGTGACCGTCAGTGAACTCCCTTGGGACGGTGGCTTTTTTCTTACATGATCTTATGTTTCATGGGCAATTGATGAGTGTTTAATTAACTGGTATGTGAAGCGAAGGCAAACACAGTTCTGATTGGATGAAGATCTAAAAAGACTTTGGTTTAAGAACATGAAGCAAATACTGTATATTAGTCATGTGATACTAACGAACCCTTTACAAACAGCTTGTGTGACAGAAATTTTAGGAAACCTTGAATAAAATGTCGAGTACAATACCATTTTACAGTTGCTCAGGAGGAGTTTAAACTGGGTTAACGCGGGTTAAGGAACAAGGAGCGCAGGTAGGAAATATACAGCAGCA
>CAAKHB010007351.1:148374-160770 GCA_901007665.1 Aeoliscus strigatus
AACAGAAATCAGGATATGTATCATTATTGATTATTTGTTATCAATTGTTAATTATCGGTGGGAAACCCATATTTATTAAAAACACATAAAAAAACCCACACGGCTCTTTTTTATTTCCATCTAAATGTTCAGTCCAGACACGTCAATGATCTCTGTTATTTTCGCTGATGATTCGTTTCCTCCGCGGCCTGACAGCCGCTTCACCGGGACACGGATCCAAACACGAATCCTCGGTGGACGTCACACGAACCGAACACACGAACACACCCGAACCCCGAACACACACCGGACAAACGGGGCATTCGACGCGAAGAGGAAGGGATAAAATAAAGGATAAATATTTTGTATTTGTACCTGATTTGCGACGTCCATCCTTCCGCCTGTCGAGGAGAGCGAGAGGAGATGCTGGGAGAGGGGGGAGGATGGAGAGATGGAGGGGAAGGGAGGGGAGGGGAGGGGAGGATGGAGAGCGTCAGAATGCACACGACTGTAGCACGACTGTATAATACTACACATTAATACAAATTATTATTATTATATTATTATTATGACAATACAATTCTGTACAATGTACGATTCCATTTACAATTGCATACAAGTAGAAAACATCAAGTAAAAGAAAATACAAGTAAAACAAAACCCAGTTCAAGATATCAAGCAGAGAAGGCATCTACAATAAATACAAGACTGCAGTCTGAATGAATGAATACATAAATAAATATAGGTTCTTAAAGCAGCTGATCCAGTGCACCGGTTCAAACGGTGGTCGGTTATAGTTGTGTGGGGGGATTGGATTCAAATCAGAAAGCTTCAGCTCTGCATTTGAGAAACATGGTGAGATAAGACAGAGATGAGATTGAAAAACTCGGGTGGGGTGACGTCATCGTGGTTGTGGGAGGCTGTGACGACGTGATATGATGACGATCATGACTGTACTGGCCTCGTAGAACCCAGCTCTACTATTCAGGAGTTAAACACCTTCACACTATGAGTCACAGACGCCAGGATGGGTTTTGACTTCTCTTTAGTATGGCAGGTGTGAAACTGAAACGACACAACAGTGTATTTAAATGAAAAGCACAGAAATATCACATTTTTTAATGCTGATGCTAATCAAACTCTTCGTTTGAAACATACCAAACGGAACAATAAAACACATCTTATTAAAGAAAAATACTCACAGGGAATGCTTTTCATCAACTTTTTACCCAGAAAAACACTTCTTAGCACGGAGCTCCCTGCGTGCAGTACCGCACTTGAACGCCAGGGGCAACGTCACGTCCGGTCCAAACATACATGGTCACCCGCCAAAATAAAAGCACATGACACAAGTCAGAACAATGACTCATAAAGATCATGTGAGCAATGAAAACAAACTGCGTGTAATGATAGGACTAATACTGATGGTGAAGATGAATACTGATAAATCTATACATTCATTCTGAATTGATTATAAATTATTCTACATTGGACTCTTTCACACACATGCGCGCGTGCGCATACACTTACGAACACAAATAACAAACACAAATTCGACCTCCGGACTGAGCGTGAACCTGCAGTGACTGTGGGCGGACAGCAGGGGGTGCTGAGCGCTTAACTCTGTTTCCTTGTCCACAGTTCAGCGAATCCTCATGGCGGATTGGCCAGCAGACTGATGGACCACTGAGAGATGTCAATCCTGAGCACCTGGAACTTCATGGAGTGTATGTCCATCAGGGGATCCAAGGACCCAGGGTAACTGGTCAGTCCAGATGATTTAACCTGTTCTCACATCATGAACATGTTCACAGTGTTAGTTACCTGGTCACATCCATCATTAACACCTCGACATGTGTCGTTTACTTGTTCTGTTGTTTGATGAACTTGCTCATTCATATGATTAACTTGTTCACAGATGTCAGTAGCACTACCAGAAGAATGTGGCCTTGAATGTCCTCTAATGATCTCAGTGCGGTGGTCATGATTGGATGGATTCAACGCTGAAGGAGTCTGAAGGAGCTTTCAGGATCTCTTCCCAAGGAACAGTCAAATAGCAGCTGGTTTTCAGTCTTTATTGAGGTAAGAGGTTCAGACTGTCTCTCCGCTCAGGTCTGAATGTTTGACTTTCAGGGAATCCAGGTGTGAAAAGCCCTTAAATTCAGGGAAACCGTCTCAAGTGAGAGACACACAGAGTCAGACACCACGCGACTTTTGGCTGCTGAGAATCAGACAAATAAAAGAAATCCAGTTTTTTTTTACAGAATAAAAAATATTAAACATTAGAAAAATGCCACTGCACAAACCAGTTCACAGTTTCTCCTCAAAATAAAAAAACAACTTTATCATGGGAATAAAAATACACGTTAAAATATCATCAACATCATTTTCTACACATACCAGATAGAAAACCCTGTCATGACCTTTGAACTTTAAAACACATCCACACACTATGAACTGCAAATGATCAAAACTTATTTTGTTTAATCAAAAAGGTGGATGATCTTCGCTCTTTCAGAGGGGATTTTACATGTCTCTGTCCCTGAACTAAACACACACACGCAGACATTTAGCAAGACAAAGAGCGTCCTCAGTGGGGCGCTGCAAAGAGCAAGCAGAGGCAGAGAAACAGCATGAGGTGAACAAACTCATTATGACATATGAAATGAGTAACCGCCGACATGAAACGTGATTCATGTAGTGATATTCTTTCCTCTGATGTCCATAAGTATATTTACAAATCAGAGAACAAAGCGTCATCTAGGGATTGTTGCCTGTTAACATGGCAATGGGTCAAACAGGAAGTGTTAATTCAGCCTTTTGTGTACTGACAGACTCTGCAATCGTCATCACGTGTGCTCCATTTCCTTCATTTTGATTTTTTTTTTTTTTTGTGATTTCGTCGACACACTTGGTGAGCACATTTCAACCCCATGGAACAGAGGTGATCATGTGCAGCAGGACATGACCACTACAACAAACTTCATCATTCTCACACGCAGGCATTCATGTCGTCGCTCTCCTTTTCCTGCATCAATTAACTAATTAATCCCAAAGAAAAATACACACTTGAACAAATGACTGAAACAGGTACTCGATGTGTGCTATAAATTTTAAATTTATTACAAGTCCCCTTCTCAATCATGGAAGGGGCAGAGCTTTGGACCCACACTGCCACCAGGAGGCGACTCTAATCTCTTGGCTTAATGTTTTTGGATCTCTCAGGTACTGGGTTGAAATAACCCAGCGCAAGGTAAGATAACTTGTTGGAGTACAATACGAATCTAACTCGCAGATTGCTAAATTTCTCGCACATTAGCTAGCAGTGTTTTGACCCTTTCATTAATGGAGTTAATGCTACGCAGTTAGCAAAGATGTAAGATGATGGTAATGTAGCTGTTGGAATTGGCTCCAATTGTGCTAAGTCAGACTTAACCCTGTAATTAAACACAATTAGCACCCCACTGTGGAATTCCTCAGGAGTCATTAAATGTGTGTTTCAAAAGCATCAAAGCCTGAATGGGGCTGGTCGGTTCGCGTAGCGTCCAATCTGCTGAGGATGAGGATGCAATGCCAACCATAGACGATCTGATGTTGTAAAGGTGTGATCTACGCATGAACACATCTCTAGACCAGCAAACTGAAAAAACAACATCCATATGTAGTTTTGCCACCAGTCAGTCACTGGCTATGGCATGAACGGAGCTGTTGCTGTCAGTGGACAGTTTGAGATAGCGATGTTATCTTGAGCAGGTTTTCACAACTTGTTAATATTTTGCTAATTGCTTCTTCTTGCTTTGTGCTTTGTTTATAATATTCAGTGGATCTAAAACTGACAAGACAATGTCATAAGATGATGTTTGGAGCGTGAACAACTTTGACAAAATTGTTTTGTAGCACCTTTAGCTAAAGTGCCAAATTGAAATTATACTTTTCAAATGAAGTCATATGTGACAGCGGTACCTACTTTAGAAAATATACTAAATACTCTTATGGAAACCAAATTTATAATGCCAGCAGAGATTTGTGTGAATACGTGTCACTGAAAGAACCAGATTCAATCAGAGCAGGTCAAACATAGAACTGATACGTGTTGACATGTCCTGAATAATCTTCAGTTATCTCCTCATCGGTCACACACTGTCGACCTGGCATACAGCAAACGTAAATCCACCGTGGGTAGAGAGCAGCTCTGACAAGGAAAAAAAAGTCTCATCCTCGACTTGACAGCATCAAGTCTGGCTGGCAGCCATTTTCCTTTGGTTTCTCCACAATAAAATGATTATTCATCCTTTCGTCTTTCTCAGCTGTCTTCACTCTCCCTTCCCTGGCGGTCAGTCACTGATTGTCTGCCCCTCTTATTCTTGGTGGGGCACAACATCAGTATATCAAAATGATGTCACACAAGTCATCTCATCAGCCAGTTCTTCCTCATCACAACCCGTCCTTATTGGCTCATCATCGCTGTAGAGCCCGGCAGGGTCACTGGCAGTGTTACTGAGGAAACCGTGGTTCCCGGAGCCCAGCAGGTCACTGGCGGCTGACTCCATCTCGTCCACTGTCATGTGACATGCATCTGCAATCTCCCGCTTTGCAAATGCCACAAACTTGGGATCTCGAGCGTAAAGACCGAGACCCTCAGAGATGAGAACCTGTGGAGAGAAGATCCATTTTTAAGTGGTTTCAGTTTTACACATGATCATACTGTAATTATTGGTTATTAGTGGTCAATGGCTAATCAGTAAACTTCATCTCACCGCCTCGACCAGACTGTCAGCTGAACCTCGTTTCTCTGTGAACTGAGCGCCAAGCTGAGAGGGAACTCGAAGTGTGGTGTACGCCCTGTACGGAGGAGGAGCTGCAACACAAGTCACATGACACACTCATGCCACAACAGTTCACAGATGACCCAAGGAGTTTCATGCTTTCCGTTGTTGTACATTATCATAGACATAATTCCATCACCGGCGAATGAAACTGACTAAAAACCTGTGGCCTCTCTCACCACACAAAGTGGCTGACTTGCAAACAATTCCTGTGTAACATTACAAAACAGCCTGATGTTTAGTTCTCTGTAACAGGAAAAACAGAATTCACATTTCTACAGAGTTTAGTCAAGTTCCAGTTGTTCAGAGCGGTGTTACACAGATTTATAGAACGAGGCTGTATATAGGAGACAACATGGAGGATCCACTGATCAACTTCCTACCTAATGTTCCCGTCGGAGCGCCATACCAGGCAGGTCTGGGCGCCGCACCGGTCACACTGACACCTTTGGCAGAACATGTTTGTTTGTTAGTTCCCATAGAAACAAACAACACAACCACTTGTGCGTTCATCAAGTTAAAACGTTTAGCAGAGAACTGGATGTCTCCTCACCTCGTCCTGCTCCTGCCTTCTTGCCCTCCCCTGCCTCTGCCCCTCCTCCTCGACCCCAAGGTGGGCTACCCTCCTCCTCCACCAGGATGAGAGGAGCGTACAGAAGGCGACCACGGCGAGGACATGGGTTGGCCCACGACGCAGAAGAGGCAGCAGAGGGTCGACCGGATGAGTGATGAGACTCATAACTTCCATATGTCTGCAGGAGGGACAGACAGGAGCGTGTGGAAAACGAATAAATGTTATATGTACACGTTAAAGCTCATAAAAACAACATGCGCAGTAAAATAAAGATGCGCAGGTGCTGCACGGACACAAGGTGCGTGTGTACCTGAGTGCGGGGATGGCGTGGTGGTGAGGTGGGGTGATATGTTCCCGGGATTGGCAAGTCGTCGCTGCTGCCCTGACGTCTCAGGCACTGGATGTTAAATGACGGCTTCCGACCTGAAGGTGAAAACACTTGAATGCTCATTTCACACCGAGAGTGATAAAGTTACAAGGAGGAAGTCAGTCAGCTCACCTGTGGGCGTCGCTGGAAGCAGGCGTCTTCGAGTCGTCCTCCTGCCATCGCTGTATCCGTTACCGTAGTTACGGTTGCTGTAGTGAGCATGGCCGTCATAGTGGTCTCTGCGCAGATGAGGCTCATCAGGGTAATGTCTGGATGAACATACACACACATTTTACATACAAGGTAAAACACAAAGTCACCTGTGTACCTGTACAGGTATGTCTGTCTCTACCTGTCTGTCGATGCAATGCTGTCGTTGTCTTCGTCACGGCTGTAATAGTCTTGCTCTCTGTACACCTCCATGTCGCCGTTCCTCCAGTATCTGTCTCTCAATTCTCTCCTGTAAAAGAATAGAATAGAATAGAGCTTTTATGCTGAAAGCTTCTGAAAAGATGTAGAAGAATCATGCTGGTGAGGAGACACCACTTTGTGTTTCCACGTTGAATGTGATGAATGTGCCTTATTCTTTGTAGTATGACCGCCCACCTTCCATGTTTGTAGTAAGATGGCCTCTTGTGGCCATGGTCCAAGATGCTGTTCTTCACTGAAGCCCGGCGATGGTGGTGATTGATAGATGACCTCATGTTATCACCCCTGCAGACATGTTCATCATACTCGTTGCCGTTTGGCATCTTGGTGAGGGACCCCACGCGATGGATCAGACCGCCATTGGATACACCGCCGTCACCTACAACACCACCTGGACCTGCAGCCAGATGGTGGCGGTGTTCAAAATGAGTGATGTATTCATAATTAATTCCCAGTTGTAGGTCGTTTACCAGTGGGTGTGGTCAAATTGGAGCCTCGTCTGCCTTTTTCTGTTCCAAAACCATTTTCACCCTGTAGAGACGTTCAGAGACCGATGAGCTGTTGTATGTTGTTCTGTCGTATCACAGTGTAGTCTACTTGGTTAAGTGAAACTGTTTAAGGTATATTTACGACCTTATATGCAGAATTCTCCTCCAGCTCTTCATCTTCCATCATGATCTCCTCTTCTTCCTCTTCCAGATCTTCATTCAGAGCTAGACGCATCTCTGGACCCAGATCTTGCAGAGTCTTCAGTCCGGCTTTACACAGCTGAAAACACACAAACACATTACACCCACCATATGAACCATGAGCACGCGCACACACACACACACACACCTGTACAGCAGATGGATTGGTGGCGTCAGATTCTCCACTCAGACCTCCTCTCTCCTTCCTCTTCCTGAATTTCCTGAAGTAGTCCTGGATCAGGAAGGTGGCATAAAACTTCCCAACAGTCACTTCTTCGCCTGGAGGAAGAAAGTGGAGTCAGGTCGGACATGCATACTATGGACAATGATTTCAGAACCACCCCCACTCTTCATCAGCATCCACTGCTAACCAAATACTTTGTTTCTGTCCCAGTCAGGATGCCGCCAGTACAGTACTAGCAGTAGTAGTCATAGTACCTTCTTGTGGTGGTATTACTTCATCTAGGAGTTTTGGTTTCATTCTCTTCCAGATCTTCTTGATAATCCCTCTGAGCTCTTCATTCTCCTGATCTGGGTTACCTGGCAACAGCACACAGTGAGTGTGGTTAAAGAAGGTGACATTCTGTCATCATGTCTCCAGCTGCTGATGCTAATCCTCAGGTTACTGGAGAAGATTTCAGCTCAGTTTACGTCATTATTAATCAGTCACATCTTCACAAACTGTCTGAATTTCCTTTTGTATATTTGCAGTGGGGAATCCTGGATGGTTCTGCAGTTTTTCATGCAAACTGAATACGCTGTGATACCTTCAGTCTTGATCTTTAATGCAGTGCGAACCAGAGCGAAAAGTGTGGCATTGAAGGTCACCATTCCATCTGCATTCAGAGGCATGTTCATGGCTACCAGACGCTAAGGACAACGCAGAGGGGAGCTTTGTCAAAGGTGTATTTCATTATACTCAGCTGTTTTTTATGTACCACAGGCTAAAATTGTAATTCCTTCCCTTCCACTACTTGTCCACATTTCCTGCTGATTTTCCCAAAATAAACTCCTACTTATTTTGAAAAAGGCTTTAGTGTAAAACTAGAGACTGACTAGAAAAGCTGACTCTAAATAGTTTGTCTCAGATCAAATCTTTCAATGCAAACTGAGTACTACTACACAGTACTTTAGAACATGTTACAATGTTACATGTTCCAATTCATATATTTACAGTGAGTCATTTTGCCCAATGAGAATGAGTACACAGTAATGAGCCCTGTGGGACACCACAACATGAAGTACACTGATGCAGTATTTGACTGAAGTTTACCATAACTAGCCACTAACATACTGTAAATGGTACTGATGCATCTTATCACTACTGAATGAAAAATGTATGTGAGTGAGTTGTAATGTTACAGTGACATCAGAATTACCTTACACGCCACTCTGTGAGGACAAAGCTTCCCAAACCCCAAAGGAGGCTGAATCCTCCTGAGCAGAGCAACAACATCCAGGTGCTTGATCCGACCCCTGAAAACACAGGACAAATAGTATAGTATAGTATAGTATAAATTCTCTAGAAATCGTCCTGCTTCTCCGATGAAAGGTGAAACGTCTTGAAGTGACCAAGTATGTCCTGTTTTCTAATATGAACCTATGTGAGTTACATCACAAGTATCATATGATATTATTAACAGATTTTAAGGGGTTATAAAGTTTTCTGTTATTTTATGATCGTGAGTCCAACAAGTACTATGATTAATATTTGTGTCATACTTGGCCTCTGGATCATATTCAGACCAGATCCTCTTGAACTCATCAAGGTGATGCGGCCCAAGAATTGACCAATCACGTGTTAGATAGTCAAAGTTGTCCATGATGACTGCAACAAACAGGTTGATAATCTGAAAGAGACAAGAAAGGATTCAAAAAACACCATTTACAATATATTTGAAGTATTTATTTACCAGCTATAAAACTTTGCAGGGAATGCAAACGTTGTCTGCGTCTGAATCTTAGCAGTTTCTACTAGTAACAATTACAAACTGTCTTGCTGTCCTTATGTGCATGCACTGAATTAACTTTGTTATAAACTTCACTGTTTCATTATTATGTCAGTTACTAATTTTAGTCCTGTACTGAGTGGGAATAGTGGGATTTCTTATATTTCTTTGTGCACTGGATGGCACCCACACTGACTTTGTTGTCGGTTGCATTGTGCAAAACCCTGTAAAAATATGTTTTGGATAAAAGTGTGTTTTATGTATTGAACATGTGGAGATACTGCTAACTGAGAAAGTTTCTGTTGGTGCAGTAACCTGCTGGTAACTGCTCGCGACAAATTCTGGCAATGAGGCTGTTTAACTGGCTGCAAGTTTGATGTGTTCACTTCAATTTTGTCTGAGAGCGTATTGAACTGTTTTATGTATTTAGGTCCAAGTTGAACAGTGGCTGAGAGAGAGTTAGCATTTCTCTGAACAATACAAACCTGCTAACCTGTGTGTGTGTGTGTGTGTGTGTGTGTGTGTGTGTGTGTGTGTGTGTGTGTTCACACCAGGAAAGCACACAGCATGAAGAAGCTGATGAAGTAAACAATGGCGAAGTTGCTGCCACAGCTGAATTCTTCTCCAGGTTCATAGTCGGACTCAGGATCGCAGCGTTTACCTGGCAGACTGGCCAACATGATCTCCTGCCACGCCTCACCTGTAGCACACCTGCAGCCACAAAGCACTCGAAATACATGCATCTGTATTTCACTGTGTGTCTACAGTAGCTAATAACTAATAACTAATGAAAACCGTCCCCAGACTGGAGCCCTGTGGGACACTAGCCTGTGTCACCCATCTTTATCAGGAAGAAGGTGGAGGAAGGAGATCTGACCTGAAGAGGAGGAGAACGGCCTGCGGAAAAGTCTGGAAGTTGTTGTTCCTGTTGATTTGAGTGTGCGCCTGCATCGCTACCTTCCCAAATGTCTGTCACAAACAAAGTCCAAGAACAAGTCAGAAAATTGTGTCCATCAGCTGACTGTGATGGTTCTGTATCAACTTCTTGGTGCAGCTGCAAAAAACAAAAGTCTTCGGATGTTGATCAATAACTGAGTTTTGATAAAGTTTCTCCGATAAACAAATCAAATTGCATATTTAAGCAAGGGGGAGCATCAGTCACAGAAGAGACCCTGAACCTCTTGATCTACAGGATCAGCTGGCCACACTGACCTGCATGCCGATGACGGCGTAGATGAAGAAGATCATGGCGATGAGCAGTGCGACGTAAGGCAGCGCCTGCAGGGGACAGAAGGAGCTCTCAGTCTCTTGGCCTCATCCAAGAGCAGCAGCATCTGGTTTATCCTGCCTCTCTAACCTGCAGTGATTTGATGAAAGTCCACAGCAGGGTACGAATTCCCTCCCCTTTGCTCAGCAGCTTGACCAGTCGCATCACGCGAAACAAACGGAAGAACGTGATGGACACTCGAGAGCTGTCCTCGCCACTCTGAGACACACAGATGTCAGCTGAACGTCAGAAGACTCGGAACACAGGTAAAAGTAGTCCTTCATTATGTCATACTGATAATAATACACTACAATATCTGTCTTTTATTGTGAAAGGTCATGACGTTTCCATACTCACACTGAATTCGGTAACCACGATGTCAACCACGCTACCGACCACGATCAGAGCATCGAACGAGTTCCAGGCGTCCACAAAGTAGTGCTGGAAGCCAGAAACAGTATGTTTTGTTTTTTCTTATTTAAAGTATTTGTTGGTGGCGTGTGTGTGTGTGTGTGTGTTTGTATGTTCTCACACGCAGTCTCAGAGCCAGCAGCTTCAGCAGCATCTCTGCCGTGAAGAGTCCCGTAAAAACCATGTTGAGAATGTCCATGATGTAACTGAAGGTTTTGGACTGCTCATAGTGCTTCAGGCAGACAGACAGATTGATTGGCTGACAGACTGATTCATCAAGAAATGGACGGACCCGTGAATATGTACCTGGACAGCCAGAGTGACGGTGTTGAGCAGGATCAGTACGAACATGACATACTCAAAGCCTGTTGAGTTGATGATGGACCAGAACTTATACTGAACCGGATTCTTGGGGATGTAAAGTTTCAGTGGCTGAGCCTTCAGCGCGTACTCGACACACTGACGCTGTTGATGACAGGAAGTTGTCAGTACTCAGCATAAATATTACACTGTGAATGGTGCCGACGCAGGCGCTTTCACCTGGTTCTTGTCCAGCTCACAGTTCTTGTATTCCTGCTCCCCCTGCTCTCTGAACGTGATGATGACGAAACCCACAAAGATGTTCATCATGAAGAAGGCGATGATGATTATGTAGACGATGAAGAAGATAGAGATCTCCACCCGGTAGTTATAGATGGGCCCGGAGTTCTCGCCGTTAGCATCGATGGCCTTATACAGCAGACTGGGGGGGGTTGAATATTTGTTAGTGTGCTGACACATTATCATTCTTGTTTGTTTGTTTACGGTTGCTTTGACTTGTGATCACTCTTGTTTGTCTCATGTCACTGGGACTTATTATCATCTGGTCTGATTGGTTCCAGTGGGTGCGACACGTTTACCACCCTTCTCACAAAGACTCACGCTGGCCAGCCCTCGAAGGTGGAGACGGTGAACAGCGCCATCATCCCCATCAACACGTTGTCGAAGTTAAAGTCGCTGTTCTGCCAGATTCTTTCACGGACCATCGGATGGTTCACATCGCCATCTTTGTACACCACAAAGGTGCCCCTGCACACACACACACACACACACACAGATGCGCATTTGTTGTCATCTCTTCGGCATGGAATACAAACTGGTTTGTCGGATTCCGGTGTAAACCTACTTGCACTGCTCAGGAGTGTGTTTGGCCTCATCAGTGCAGCGATAGAATTTACCCTGAAAAACACAACCGATGGTAACAGCAATGAAAGAATGGTAAACAACAACAACGTTTGTTTTCTGTCGTGACTCCAAGTGGCACCAAGTAGCGCCCTCAATGGCAGGCAATTGCACTGCAGGTTTATGTCCCCCAGGAGACATGCACCTGTCTCATAAATATTTCTGACATAAATTCAACTTTATGCAACAAATACTACATAGCGTGTAGTTTTTGGACTGTATAATTAATAAAGAATATACTACTTTGTATGCACAGGGTAGAACGGTGTGTGGAGACTGATGTGTACAGATCATCATGCTGTGTGTATACACATGGCATGTAGTGTACACACTGTGTGGTAGTTATTACATTCTCTGTACTGTTGGTACAGTTACTAAGATTACAGTTACCTTTTTAGTATTTAAGTTTCTATTTCTTTTTTCATTTTACACATTCAGACAGCTCAACCAGATGATGCTGCAGTCGACCCCTGCACATGGTCCTTTTATATAAAAGCCAATATAAAGTATAACACGCAATAAAATTAGGGCATAAATTAAAAGTATTTGGTCACAGCTACACCACTTTGTTGTGTACATTTACCTTGAACAGCTGTACTCCAATACAGGCAAACATGAACTGCAGCAGAGTCGTGACGATCATGATGTTTCCGATTGTTCTGATGGCTACAAACACACACTGGA
>CAAKHB010007351.1:166293-178793 GCA_901007665.1 Aeoliscus strigatus
TTAGCTGACGGACCTAACACACACACACACACACACACACACACACACACACACACACACACACACACACACACACACACACACACACACACACACACACGCACAGAAACAACATATGGAAAAAGATGTCAGCTGGCTGTTACGTTTGATTATTTTGTTGTGACGTTCATGTCTTGGACTTCAATTCTTTAAGACTGTTTTGTTTTCTCCTACTTGTATTTCCTCCTCACAGGCTGTGACTATCAGTTTGATCTTAGTTCTAGCAGAACTGGACACACTGACTCCTCTGATATCATGATTTAGTTGGGCAGTGTGCATTCTGGTTCAGGCTGGTGCCCCCCTTGAAGCAGATAGGGGCAGGATCACCATGGCGAAACCCCTTTGGGACAGCAGAAAAAGAGTTTGTATTGCATCTAGTCTGCCTGAACCAAAGACAGAGGAGGAGGTGTGGTTCTGGTGGTAACAACACATAGACAGAGACACACAGACAAAGATCATGACGACATTCTGTAGACTAAGGTAAACCCAACATCAGCCAAGAACGAGAACTAAGAATCAGGAACAAAGCAGACCTAACTATGACTGCCGGAAAGTGAGCAAGCACACTGTGCCTGTTTCTTACGTGGGTTTCCATCCTCATCCAGGTCGTCCATGTCCTCAGCCTGAGTGATCCAATCCATGTATCCACACAGATCCTCCTCCATCTGCTGCTTCTCCCGCAGCTTCTGGAAATCTCCCCGAGCCTTTGCCTTCTCCCTCTCCTTGCTGAATTCTCTGTAGAATTCAAACAATATTGAAGCAACCTTCAAACACTGTTTGTACACTTAAGCCGAACAAATCGAACATTAGTCTTCTTCCAGTATGTTTTCTGTTCTTAGCACCAACCCGCTGAGGACTCCCAGAACCAGGTTCAGGACAAAGAAGGAGCCAAAAATCACCAAACTGACAAAATAGACCCAGGGTAGCTCGAATCCGATTGCGTCATTCATCTGCACACACAATCAGAGAGTGAGGTGAGACAGCAAAGATTTGTGTGTGTGTGTGTGTGTGTGTGTGTGTGTGTGTGTGTGTTTTACCCAGTAGAGCACATCCGTCCAGCCCTCCATGGTGATGCATTGGAACACTGTCAACATGGCAAAGAAGAAGTTGTCGAAGTTGGTGATTCCTCCGTTGGGTCCATCCCAACGTCCGCGACACTCAGTGCCATTAATATCACACTGACGTCCATGACCAGCAAAGGCACACGGGACCGGATCATCTTCTACGTAATTGTCTGCCAACACACAAACAAACTGTAACAACTCTCTAGAAGATCTGGGGCTTTTGTGTTCCACAGACATTGTTTCAGATTTTTTTGTTTATAGTGAAGAAAAGTGTGAATGATTTCAGACTACGATGACTTCTACGTCTGCCAAGATATGTTTGTGACAGTGATGGAAACATACCAGTTCCAATGTAGTAACAAGTCTTGTGCATACGTCCAATGAAGAGCTCCAGACCGATAATGGCATAGATGATGATGACAAAGAGAACCAGGAGAGCAATATGGAGCAGAGGGACCATTGCCTTCATGATGGAGTTCAACACAATCTGGAGACCTGGAATACAGACAGACAATCAGACTGTCCAACAAGAACGTCTGATGCTCCTCTCTCTGGTCCTGTGAACTCACTGGGAACTCCAGAAACAAGCCTGAGGGGCCTCAGGACTCTGAAGGCTCTCAGAGCTTTGACATCCAGACCTCCAGGTTTCCCCGGCATGTGATGAGTGGTCGCCTGCTCACCAGACTTATGAGTCATTGTCTCCAAGACCACGCTAAACAACCTGCAAAACAACATGGTGGGGAAGAAGAGAAAGACTTTCAGATATATGAAAACAAGAGTGAGCCCTGTTGGACACCAAAATGGAGGACATCTTGAGATCCAGAAACGGATGGATAATGGCCATCAAAGAGATGATAATGATACAAGCAAATGTAGAGGTTCGTCTTAAGACAAACAGTCGTGGATATAAAACATCACAAACATCAAGAGGAACATTTAAGCTGGTTCATGTTCACTGAGAATATGACCTAGAAGATTCTTGAGAGCTGAACTGTGATCTGAAGAATGTGCCTGAGCTGTGAGGAGTTAAAGGTTCAGCGATCCTCAAATAAACACAGAAAATGCCTCATTAAGAAGACGGGGACAGCGTGACCTTAGGCAGCATTACGATGACAGCAGACACTATCATCACCCTGAGCATGTACAGTCATGCCACCGTCCTGCTGTGAGGACACAGAGCAAAGTCAAAGACAAACTCAGAACCTGCGGGACGCTCAGTGACCTCAGCAGGTGCCTCTGTTGCTGTGCTTAAAAGAGACAGTGGACCTTTTCTGAATGTCAGCACACACGAGTGGACACAGTCGTGACGTATTTCTGTCCCTTTCTTGTCTTCCACGGCTGTGGATCCATAATTAATCCATTCACATGATGACATTCATAAAAGGATGTGATTGTTTTGTTTCAACGGACGTAAATTACAGTTTAGAGTGAGTGATTATGTCCAAACACCGTTAGTTCTCTGAATTGTTACACATCATCACACATATGACCAGAACCAGTTACGTCCCCTCAGAACCTGACCTGCTGCAACCTTGAAGCACAAAGCCCCTGAAGGTTTCTTTTTGAAATTTAAAATATTGAAATTTAAGAAGAGTTCAGTTACAAACTTAGTCGTCACAAACAATCAACGGAAGGAGGAATTCTACCACTGGCTCCAGAGCGCGAGTCTGCTACATTTACTGCAGTCAGCTTGTATTCAGCTCGCACTTACTGCAGTGAACCGATTAAGATCAAAGAACATAATATCTGAAAATAAGTGAACCAAATAACAGGAGAGCTAGGGAACCAGAGAACAAGAACAAGAAAACAGACAAGAAGAACGGAATCAGTGAATGAGAGCAGACAAATAGAGAACCACGACAGAGAACTGCACATTCTCCTACCCAACGATGACAATGACAAAATCCAGCAGGTTCCAGCCGTTGCGGATGTAGGAGCTTGGGTGCATAACCAGCCCATAGGCCAGGATCTTGAGGAAGGTTTCCACTGTGAAGATGATGAGGAACACATACTCCACTTGTTCCTGCAGCAGACCAAACACCTGACGGCATCAGCATCATCTGAACTGAACTGAGCTACCAACGTTGAAAAAAAATGGAACACGTGAATTATATCATTAGCCTAATAGCCTAATCGCCAAGGCAACTATGCAGCAACTATGTAGCATAGGCAACTATGCTATTAGGCTAATGATATCCTCACATTCAAATTTGAAATGCACTGCAAAAACTCAAATTCTTACTGTGTATATGTCTTATTTCTAGTGAAAATGTCACACTTGAAATAAGACACATGACACAGACACCTGAAAAAGCTATCCTGTTTTTAGACATTTTTCTCTTTTTTCAAGCCAATTTTCAAGTGAAGATTATCTAATTAAAACAGGTTCACTTTTTCTGGCAATGTGTCTTATTTTAAATGTAAAGAGATTTTTCGAATTCAAAATTAGTCATTTAGACTAGAGCCCCATTGTTGGAGGCCGGAAATAAGTGCGGGAATGTGTGTTCTCTCTGTCTCCACGTGTCCCCACTGTCTTTAAACGTCCTGAAATACTATAAATGGCCTCAACCTGTCCAAATGTCTTCTCTAATGGTCCTCACTTTGTATCAACGTCTCCTTTCAACAGTTTGATTGTCCACAGTGATCTGATCACACAACTGTCAATCATTTCCTGCATGGCTGCACATCCATGACCTTTGACCTTCATGTGCTCATAAGATTCTAGACAGTTTGTGTTAACAGACAAAAAGAAGAATAAATATGTTATCATCATTGTACACAGTAAAACCCCTCCTCATCCTCTCCTTGATTCTTTCTACAGAGACATGGGTGGTGACATGAATACATCCTCATGTGCACTTCACTGTCTGCTGTCTGCTGGATTTCTGTGGAAGTTCTGGACTCACCAGGTCATGGTTAGTGGAGTTTGAGTCGTCCTCAGGAAATGGTTTGGACACTCCTAAAGCAACACAGTTGGCAAAAATAGCTAACAGGATGAAGATATCGAATGGTCTGAAGGATGCTAAGGAAACTCAGCAGGGTCAAGAAAGAACATGGACACTGAACACACAGGAATGCAGGTGAAATGTGTGATCGATAGCCCTAAGCTGCTACCAGGCTCACTGATAAACATTACTGAAACTTACTGGAACAAAGAATGGAATGGAGCCATCTTCCCTTCAGCTCTTTACTAGCCTGGCAAACAAGACCTACATGAAGATGTTGGGTCAGGGCACTCACAGGGCTCAAGCTGAGGGGCATTATTAACAGTTGTCCGTTTCCTCTGCATGCAATAGGCCATAGGTGACACTGACGGAAGAGAGTCCATGAACAAGTGTTATGTGTATGATGTGTTGTGGAAAAGCAGCCTGCTGTTCGCCAACAGCTGACCACTTCTTTATTTATATGCAGCAGAAACTGGGCAGGGACTGCACATGGAATTTGTGGCAACTCTGTCTTTGTCATGAAGTACAATAGACCACAGTTTGGAATTTTGCAGCTCGCAAGCTAACGAAGCGTTTCTTGACCCAGCCAGGCTGCAAATGATATTTTCCCCTGCGAGGGTACGTCTAGGTTTCTAGGCTAGTTCTTTAAAGCTTCAAAGGGAGAGCTGAATTCGGGCATCAGACTCTTTACTCTACCTGCTGACTGGTCTTTAATTAAATTAGCTGCATGATCAGGAAGTAAACAAGCTGATCAGAAAAGGATACTTCCACTCAACAATGGAGAGCGCAGCTCGTCTGATGGGGTTGTTTAGTTTCAGACAGTATAACGCCCTGGGAGCCCGCTGGACCTGGTTACTGCCCTGGACCTGAGGGGGAGGGGTCAGGTCGCCATCATCACCATCATCACCATCATCACCATCATCACCATCATCACCACTAACACAATCATCACAATCATCACAGTCTCTAAGTATGTTTCCTTGTGCCTCTTTGTGCGTCTTTGTACCTGTTTTTTGGCATGCTGTCCTCTCCTCCGCTGGGTTCCAGTCGAGCTGGTTGTGGAGTGCAGTGTGTCTGTCCTCGTCATCCTCACTCCTTCATCTTCTCCGTCCAGCTCTTGGTCCCACTCTGTGTCCCTCTCCTCTCCTCTTCCATCCCTCTCTTCTCCTTCCTCCTCCTCACCCTCCCCTTCGCCCTCTTCCCCATCCACTGCTTTGGTGTAGCCGTTACGACCGGCATCTGAAATGGACAGAAAGGCGTGACCCAGCACTCGTTACACCTGCTCAATATCTGTACTGTTAATACAGGCAACCACTGTTAATCAGTGATCTCGGTGGTTGCCAGTGGTTACCATGTGGTGATACATTAATGAGGGGTCAGGAGGTCGTTGCAACTTGTCACAGTGTTCTTGTGTGTTATCAGCAATAATCTGTCAATGAACCTATCTCAATCTGGGAAACAGTTTTCATACAGTCGTGAACTGGACGTGGAGAAAACTTCTCTCTGAGAAGAAGCTTTAAAGAGGTCAATGACTCCGCTGACCTGATTTCCTGTGGCAGCTAGTTCCGGAGCTTCAGTACTACCAATGTTCTGTCAGCTCCAGTTTCCAGCCACGACTCTGGTGTGCTCTGCCGGAGGAGCTCCGACGGAGTCTTACGAAGTCACACATGTAACACGCACAAACAATGCCAAGCATCATGTCTCCTAGAGACAAGTTGAGGCAGTGAGACTCATCATCTTCTCAATCATCGGTACGTGATGGTGAGAAAATAATCGGCCGCTTTTAGATGACGACAAAAATGTATTATTGCTTTCACAAACAATGTGACGTCTTGGTTTGTGTTTGACCCCGATGAAACTGAAAAAGGAAGACCAGAAAGACGAGGAGGTCGAGAGACTACAGGAAGTAAAGACACAAAACCATTTCAGAGGAGTGAACAGCTGTGACCTAGATCTGTGTGTGTGATTGTGTGTGACTGTGTGTGTGTGTGCATGCGCACATATGTTGTGAGTGTGTGTGCACACGTGTGTGTGTTAATATGTGTGTGTAATTGTCAATGTGTTAGTCCCTGAACACACACACACACACACACATAGAAGCAGATGATTGACAGTCAGTTTTAACAATGATTTCTCAACCTTCGCTCAGTGCTTTCCTGCTTTGTCTCCAGCAGAGGCAGGTCGAGAGCAGCGAGTTGGACCAACTGACCTGCATATTTATGATACAGTAACACAGTAAGATGTTTGTTGAACATGGAGATGTTTGGATGGAGTAGATGCAGTCATCTTCTTGAGACCAGCAGCTTTTAACTGCTCAGATGGTTTGGAGCTTCCAAGAAGTCGTCTGAGGACGACGGAATGCTTAAACAGTTGAATCTGCATCATTTTCTATCCGCTGAGCTGCTGAGGTCACGGTTACTGTGGCTCATGTTGTTTGGCTGCTGTGGAGATTGGAGGAGCTGGTGGAGCTGCCCCCCCCCAGCACAACCACAAGAATAAGTCTAATTATCCCAGAATTATACTGAGTCAACGTCATTGTCCTGACAACAGCATTAACACACACACTTTGGTCTCTCCATCTTTGTGAAGACCATTTTGGAAACATTGTAGTGAGGAAATGCTGGATTGGGTTCAGGTTCAGGTCCAAGTATGGGGGCTTAGGGCCATGATGTAGACCAGGGTCCTCACGAAGACAGAAATGCAAACCTTTGTGTGTCCATGTGTAGCGACGCGTCCCAACACTCGCACACAACCCTGCATCCGCCTCGTTAACTTTCTATTTTTCTGCGTGTGTGTGTGTGTGTCATGCTGCCCTCCAGCCTGGTCCAGCTGGGGAGGTCATTAGTTTATTTCGTGAATGTTGGGGCAGTTCTCTTCTTCGCTGCTCAGTTTGTGGACACACACACACACACACACACACACACACAATTTAAAGGAAAAGAAATCTAAATATTGGTGGTCAGAGTAACACTTTCGTTGTAACAAACCCTGTAACGTTCTGAACTATGTAATTTGCATGTACTTTTAACTGTCTGATCAGCAGCGTTTATATTTTTTCCCCTTAAATAGCCTGTGTGTGTGTGTGTGTGTGTGTGTGTCTGAAACACTGAGGTCTACACCCTGAAAGATTCCTAATGCGAGTTAATTAGTCAAGCAATGACTCAATCAAGAGAGAGACTGTCAATGTTTCACGATGTAACAGTGAAAAGTGTCTTTTGATTTGTCATAAAAGGATGGATTAACTGTTGCCATGGTGACTGCTAATTTCCATGTCAATGTTATCAGAAAATCTGCAAAAGCCATCTTCCTTTAATGAGCAGGAAGTGTGATCCCGTCAGAACCTCCAGGATTATCACTTTATTCATTCGTCATCACCTCTGTGAGCCTGGTAGCCAAGTTAAAGGTCACACACTCCATATCGGCAGTCTGACTGAAAGTCACGACAACTCTGTGATTGTTACATTTCCTTGTTGCACATGACAATGGTGTGGGCTTGATGAACTGCAACTGGATGATGACAAACATGAAAGCTTCACAGCTACCGTATTGTCACCAAAAAGCCACCGTGTGTCAGTGTGTGGTGACATCGTCGGACAAAATTAGAAGAAATTAACTCCTAAGTTGTTATTAATTTGGGTCAACAAATGAACAAAAAATAAATAAAAGCAGTTAAACAGACTTGATGAATACATTGCATGTTAAAAAGCTTTTTGTTCACTCGTTGTAGCAGTCGTTGCAGTAGTACTCTTTGTCCTCTAAACACTATGATGTATTTATTAACTAATGAATTAATTTAAATAATCAGTTGTAATTGAACTAATTACGTTCATTTATTGAAATTAGTTTGATCTCCATGTTCCTAATAAACTGGTCAGTGTTTCAGCAAATTATCAGTTTCATTGATAATTGATAATAATAATAATAACTGACTGGAAGTGACTCATAAACAGGAAATGGCTCAGATCCACCTCCACTTGTCAGCTCGCCATTTTATAAAGGAAATAGGAATAACTCTTAGCTAACTCTGAGCCAATTAAAATAATTCTTCATGACGTGTCAACACTAGCAGACAAGACCATTTCCTGCTACATGCGGACTTTCCGGTTGCATAGGGCCCCTGGACCACGAGGGGGCCCCCCAAGCTGCAAGTTCAACCTCAATAAGTGAGCAAAATAAACACTTAGCAATAAAATCAATCAAAATCATTTTTGGCTAGTGTACCATGGCATCCAAGTGGTCCTATATGTCTGGTGCTGGAAAAAGGAAAAAAAATAAATGTGACGAAGAAAAGCGGCTGCAGAATAAAGGTAAGGCCTTTGTTCATGATGTGGGGTAGTGATGTAGCTGTAATGCCGATTTTTTTGGGGGAACTTTTGCTATTTGACCTGACTCGCTTCAGATTAAACCACATTTCACATTTCCCAAACAAAAGATGACAAAAATGACACTGTAATTGTCACTTGAAAAAAATGCTTATTCATTGTATTTTTATTCTAAGTGATGGCCTACGTTGGGTTATGTTCAGTTTGAACTATGGCCTAAATACAAACCTTTTCCAATAAATATTTTTGAGTAACACTGCCTCTGTTTCATTTATTGGCATATGGAGAAATCCCAGTGTTTACTTTGTATTATCATTATCAGTTTAAATTGCTTGGGTGGGTCAAATCAAGAGGTTTCATTTTTAATTCGAGAGAGGTTTTCACCACACTAGCCACCTTTTGTCTTCAAGTGTAATAGACTGTTGTATCTTCGCGGATCATCTAAAAAGGGATCGGAATCTCTAGTGTAGTTTGACAAAATAGGGGCCCCGAAAATGCATCTCGCACAGGGTCCCCAAAGAGCTAGGAACGGCCCTGCCAGCAGAGGCGTGGACGTGAGTCAAAATACTTGTATCAGAAAAGACTTAAAAATGCCAAAGACTTGAGACTGCACCTGGACATGTGCTTATTAATTGAAAGAGGTCATGATGTCATCAATTGACTCCTCTGGTCTCTGGTCTGCAGACTTGAAACTAACGTAGGACTTAAATCAGGGACTTGTTGCCGCCTCAGGTGTTTCATGTCACATCAGGTTGTGGCTTTATTGGTCATGGTTACAGTAATGGTTTGAAACAAGCAGTGAATGATCCTCCTCGACCTCCTCACAAATGCAGGAAGTGATGTCACTGCTCACTGCACGAGCTGGCAGATGTTTTCACAAATATGTTTGATTGTAACGTGAATAATTCAGCTGTTGAGGTCACAGGGTGTCACGAACTATATGATACGACACAATACTGTCAATATATTGTTGATAGTTATGCCAGATAGTTATGTGGAGGTGCATGTTCTCTCTGCAGCTGTTTGTGTGACGTGTGTATTATCCTCATCTGCTGATTATTTGATCAAATTGTTGGTTATTTAGGACTAGAGCGTCATTAGTTCATTTTCATATTCTGTTGCTGAAAGCAAAATGTTTCTGCTTTGTGTGTTGGTGTTTTCATGTGTGCAGTCACTTTCCAATCAGAATCAATACAGTCAAGGATAGAACTTTTCTTACTCTTGTGGTTGTCCTCGTACATCTCAGCTGGTGTCCTCCCAACACGGATCGCCCATCAGTCCGATTCTTCTGCTGCTCAAACACACTCAACTTCTGATCCCATCTGCTGCCACTGATCGACAATCAATCAATCAGTAACCAATACATCATTTATTCATTTACATCCAAGCAGGAAGAAAAGGTGGAATGAGAATAAATCCAGACACGACAGAAATCCTGTTTCTATTTCAGCTCTGGTTCACTAATCTGACTCTGTTCATCTCTCTCTCTCTCTCTCTCTCTCTCTCTCTCTCTCCCTCTCTCTTTTTCTGTTCATCTCTGTCTGTTCATCTCTCTCTCAATGGGGGATTAAATAAGAAGCTCAGTGTGTTGGGGGCAGCTGCAAATCATTTAAAGGCACAGAGAATAAAATCTGTCTGCACAGGAGAGAAGGAGAGGAAAGCCCAGGTTTTTATACATTTATATATACAAGAAAAAAAGGTCAAGAACAGAAACAACATGCAGAACATGAAGAATGTCAAGGTGATTTCACCTCAGCGAAGATGCCTTATCGTCACAGATTAAAAGTCAGCTAGCAATGAGCTAATTCCTTGTTAGCGAGGAGCTAATGCTAGCCAGTAGCTAAAAATCCACAGCATAGTGGCTAACAGTGTTCCAGGCTATCAGGTAGCTGATAGCAAACCAGATGTGCTGTCACGCAGCAAACACGCAGGGATCATAACTGTAATCTGGGTACTGCAGTCCATCTTGTAATCCCTCAAACTGAACAAGGACTCTGTTGCCGTGACAACGCAGCAGAAGTGGACAATGTTTCCACCTGGAGGATTTACGAAGATACTTGGAGATAGATTAAAGGTTGAAGAGTACGATGATGGAACGTTCACCTTCATTGTGAGGACAAGTGCTGTCCCCACACACTGATCCCTGAGGTCCCTGAAGGCATCTGTCCTCTTCTTCTTTTATTCTCTCAGTCCTTCTATAAACCTTCTATACACCTTCACTATGTTTCTATTTTTCATTTCCCTCATCATCTTCCCTCTTTTTATCCTTCTTTCCTTAACTTCCTGCTCCTGCTGGGGTATTTTGTTTTTTTTGCTTTCTTCTCCTCTGTGCTCCTGTCAGATATTCAGAATCCGTTTGTATGATTCTATTCTGTAGGGGTAAAAAACTCTTTGAGGTACAAACACACTGAGGTATCCACCTAGATCATCCTGCTCTTTTGTTCTAATGAGGACAGGATGTAGTTCAGTCATCTTCACCATCTCCACACATACTGTACATTGGTGTTCAGGTTTTGTGGCATACATGCATTTATAACACCATTCTGATTCGTCCACACGTCCACATATTTACTTTCCATACACTCTTCCTCTGTCCTCCCCTCCTCTACATCATGTAGTAAAAACTGTCTCCTGCTCTCTCTGTGCGTGTGTCTGTGTCTGTGCTCGTGTACCTGTACAGCTATCGTTGTGCGAACCAATTTGAGTTTTTTTCAAGTCCAAGTGAGGACGTTTTCTAAAGGTGAGGACATTTAGCTCAAGCCTCTGTCAAGGCAGCTGAAGGAACCTGAGGACTGGTGACGGCTTCAGGTGACACACGGTTCCGATGTCAGGAAATCATGTCAATGAATGTCCTCACTTTGAGAATGTGTGTGTGTATGTGTGTCTCTAAGCTTCTATATAAATCCGTAGATAATCTGTTAGAGGATTTATCTCTTTTCTTTCTCTCCTCTGTTATTTGTGACCTAATCAGAATCAAATGTCTTTTTTTGCCTCTGGAATTGAAGAAGTTTCTTCTGACATCACTTTTCCAAGACTAGCACAAATGGCTTGGATCATTCACATATCACAGCAGATACTTCTCTGGATCAAAGGAACATTCCAGATTATTTCACCGCCACATTTTCCCTACCTATCGAGGGGCAATTTTACTCAATTTGATATGTGACCCTCCCTGCACGCACAGACACACATTTTTGTCATCTGTTTGTCTGTCTGAGTGTGTTTGTCATTTTCTTTGATTGGACAACAGTTTTCCTGAGAGTCTGAGTGAGGACCTGTTTAAACAGCTCTTCGTGGTTTAATTATGTTGTGTTAGACTGTACACAGGCACAGTACACAATGGTTGAGGTAAAAGCCGATGAAAATCATGAGCGTCTTGACTTTGATAGCTACAGACAAATGTGTGTGTGTGTGTGTGTGTGAGTGTCTTTAGGGGTTTTCATCAGAATATTCCAGATGTTTTCATGAACCTGCTCTCATTTTTCTCTACAATAATCCTCTTTTAGTGCTTTGGTGATGACATCATCCATGAATCAATAAAAAAAGCCCTCTGCTGCCTCCTGCTGGACATGTGTGTGTGTGTGTGTGTGTGTGTGTGTGTGTTAATGTGGCCCAGGTTATAGTTTAAATATTTGTCTATAAATATCTACCCCATAAGATCAGCCTGTCTGTCTCAGACAAGCTGATCTGAACAAAACGAAGCGTCAGACCAAAGAAGTCTTCTCCATCAAACCTCAAGCACATGAAGGTTCTGGAAGGATTGGTGCTGGTCATTCTCAAACCTGACCACTGCGAGTACCGTACGCCTTCATCAGCATTCATACTTGTGTTTTGGTCTGTCACAGAATAAAATGCATCATGTTGATGGTCCTTTCTCTCTCAGGGATGTTTCACTGAGGCCGTCTAGAGGAGACAGAGCAGATTTGTAGTTCTTGGGAAAGAATACGTCCTTCAGTGTGTGCAAAAAGATACTGCATGTGTTTTACCAGTCCGTTGATACTAGTAGAATTTCCTTTGCAGCCATCTGCTGGGGCAGGTGGCATCAGGGCCACTGACACTTCTGAACAAGGTTATTGGGAGGGCTGCCCGTGTCGGGTCTGCAGCCATGGATGTGCATGTTGAAACACTGA
>CAAKHB010007351.1:184432-201421 GCA_901007665.1 Aeoliscus strigatus
CAAGAGGTTACCAGGTATTTATAGTTGTTCTGACATTCAGTTTATTCGTAGATTGAATTTAAATTTTTCGATTTTTCTGGAACCTTCAGGAAAGCAGCATGTTCTACTGAACATGCTCAGTGACACTTTGCACGTTTTTTTCTGTTCGCAGCTCGGCCATCATGTCTAAAGCATCAGCAAAGAAGCTGCACTGGCGCTCCAAGGTAATGATAGCCCCTTTGTTGAAACCATTTCAACAAAGTCGGAACTCATAGAACTTTCTGCCCGCCATGTTTCTGAAGGTGCAGGAGAGCTTTGTGCCGCTGGGAGGGGGCTCAGGAGAGCTGGGGTTGGCTGTCGGTGGCGGAGCTGACTATGGTGAGTTCCCATTCGTCACAGTGGCTCCAGGGGGCGGACCGACAGTGGGTGACGTTATCTTGGAGATTGGTGGCACACCTGTGCTGGGGATGACTCTCGGTGATGTCAGAGGGGTCCTGAACTCCTGTCCTCATCCAATCAGAATCAAGACAGTCTCACCAGGTGAGCACATTTTGCCTGTTTAAAAAAAAAAAGTCCAATATCAGTTCATTTATTGAGCCTTCATTTCCCAAAATGCTTTTCTGTGACATCATGCTGACATCACAAGCTGTGTGTATTCCTCAGGGTCGTCCCTGTGTAAGGATCTCCGGTTGTACCTGAGCAAGTGTTTCACTCCGGGGTCGATGGACAGCCAGCTGCAGCAGCTGATCAGAGAGAACCTTTACCTGCGTGCTGTACCCTGTACGACACACACACACACCCCTATACCACAAACACACACACACAATTAACATGAAGGAATGTGATGACTCAACATTATGATGTCATAACTGAGGTCAAAGTTGAAATGAACTCATAAAGCAGGTTTCTGCTGTGTGTATTTACATTTAAGTTAATAATTACGAGGGTTGTTTGTGTGTGTGCGCATGTGATGTTTGGGGTAGGTCAAAGGTCACAGTGTTACAAGTTGAACGGAAAAGTTTGTAAGTCTGGATGTAGTTAATTTAATATTGACGTCTATAGGTATACTGCTGCCCTGGGTTTTGTCTCTCAGGCTACACTCAGACATTCCCTGTTGGTGCATTGTGGGTGTTTCCTATCCAGGTACCACGCGACAGCCTCGTGAAGGTGAGATTACAGGTGTGGACTACAACTTTGTGTCCATTGAGGAGTTCTTCTCTTTGGAGGAGTCTGGAGCTCTGCTGGAGAGCGGAAAGTTCAAAGGTAACATTTATGGGAATACACTGAAAATTGTAGCTGACTTTCTCTGGTTTTTTATCAAACATTCTCTAGAGCTTTATCCGACCTTACCTGTAATGTTTTTGTTGTGTACTAGCATTTTGTCTTCATCAGACATCACAGCAGCTCCTTTTTTTCTCCATTTAATCATAGGAAACTACTACGGGACCCCCCGCCCAGTCCATATTTGTCCAGAGAGTCCACCAATCACGTACCAGGAACATCGAAACTTGTTGAGAAACTTCCGGACAAGGAGCAAATCACTGAGCAACCTGGAGAAAGCTGTAGAGGAAGGAGACAACAGCGAGGAGGACAGCGGCCTCTCAGGTGCAAACACACCGGCCTGGTTTGACCCCATCGTACCTTTGGAATGTTTGGAATTGGTCATAGATTTAGAACATTCTGTTTTGTTCATGTACACACAGACACACACATTCAACACAAAGAATGAATTCTTTCTCCTTCAGCAGGTTCAGCTGGAGCCCCACCCACCACTCTGGCTCTTAGCCAATCGTGGGAATCGACGGTAGGGAGTCGGGAGGGAATGGAGAATGGAGGAGGAAGAGGAAGACCAGGAGGGCCACAGCCTGAAAAGTGGGAGTTAGCATTCAGTGACTCCGGAGAGTCGTACTACATTGAGTGAGTGACATCTGGAATCGATCAGTTTTTTTTCCAACTTCATTGATACTGAAACTCTTATTGATAGATTGGTGCAATTTAATGTGGAGAAACTGAAGACCTCTGATTGATACTTCGTCTTTCTACACATTGCCCATAATTATGGCAGTTATGATGATGATGTTTCTCTCTGTCAGTCACATCTCAAAGACGACAAGCTGGCTGGAGCATCAAAATCAAAACAAAGATTTAACTTCTTGTACAGAACGTAAGTCCATCTCATTAAATCCAAACTGAGAAATGTTCAAATTTAGGAAATATTAATTTCTTTTGACAGCAGGAGACGGCAGACTCACACTTTCACTTCCTGTTGGTTCGTAGAACGTAGAAGTCTATGTTCTGTATCTGTCTCTGACACATTAAAGCATATAATTATAATAAACATTTCTGATCATTCAGGCCATGTTCACATGAAGACGCAACCGGAATAATTTAAAAAACTTTTTCCATACACACGCACTCATCTCCAGAAATGTCTGCGTCCACACAAATCCAGTGCATATGCTGCAGTGCATATGCCACGCCTGTGAGTGGCGCTGTAACACTGCCAAAGTAATAAACCAAAAACAAGAAGGGCATGCGCATAAAACGACGAGTTACAGGTGTAACTGTGCTTCTGTGAGTCCCGGATGACCACCAGGAGCGTGTCGTCATCAGATTTATTTAGTCTGGGACCTGGATTTTACAAATGATCGTATTCGGGCTCAAAAAGGCTGACTCCGATTCAAAAGGACTTTAGCAGTTTCACCTGAACCCGTCTCCATGTGGACATGGACTTAATCCCTCAATGGGTTGTCACTATTTATGCCCTTAGTTTTGGATTTCAGTTTACTACACAACCTTTCCGTTCTCCGTTGTTCGAGTCTGCATTTATCAGTATCTATTCATGTGTTCAGTCCCAGAGTTCACTGAGGAGCCCAGTCAGCTGAGGGGGTACTCCATCCACACTCGACTTTCTAAAGGGCCGCGAGGTTTCGGCTTCAACATTGTAGGCGGAAGTCGACCGAGAGAGTTCCTGCAGGTGTACAGTGTCACCCCTGGAGGTCCGCCTGCCCTAAGTACAGGTACTTGTGCTGCAGTACACCTTGACATATTAGTAGTAGTTGACAGTATATGTGTGTAGACCTTGTCATCACCCTCAAGTTACTTTTCTAGTTCTATTGCTGCAGCTTCTTGATCCTCAGGCCTTCTGAATTATGTATTTTTTTTCACAGCCAACAACCAATCATCTTTGTTTGCTGCACACCATGTGACAAGTCATGAGAAATATCATGTCTTACAGTAGAGAGAGTGAAATGTGCACTTCTCCTAATAGACAACATGACAGTGTTTTTTTTTTTTTTTTTAACGGGTTGTATTCCCTCCCCCTGCAATAAAAGTAGTGGTAGTTGTTGGTACTTGCTGGTGACAGACCTCCCCCATATGCTGCAGCTGACATCCTGGTCTACATCAATGACACCTGTGTGTTGGGTCGCTCACACAAAGAAGTGGTGGAGATGCTCAAGTCGGTGCCGATGGGTCAGAGTGTGGATGTGGTGCTGCGGAGAGGCTACCCGATGCTGTACAACCCCGACGGCTGTCCCAAACAGAATCTGGAGACGGTACAACCTGTTCTCTTTCAGTCTGTGTGTGTGGGTGTGTGGTTATTTGTTGTTTCCTCTCTTGTGCCCACCCCTTGATTGCGGGGAGACGTGCAAAAGATGCAAAGCATTGGTGAGGCTTGTTGGTAGGTGGGTCACTGGGGACCAGGACTGGTGTTCATCTCAGTTCAGGTAACAGAGATGCTGTTTGACCTATGATGTCATGTGACTCTGTCCAACAGCCACAGACCCCCAGCGAGCCCACCAACCCCCCCAACATGAATGGTGGCCTGACACAGCTCACCTACAGCCGCACGCTGGATGGCAACGGCAGCACGCCAGGTCAGGGCGACAAGTCTCGAAGTCTCACGAAGCTTGTACTTATAATTGGAATTGGAAGTTATCAGTCATGTTTATCTGGGATTGACTGTAAATATGAACTGCGTCACACTTTACGCAGAAAAGCGTCTTCCCAACCCTCATTCTGCTCAATAGTCTGCTGTTGCTGTCATCATCAGGATTGGGTCAAGCCCTGCCCTCCTTTGCTGCTCAGACAATAACGAATGGGCTGTCAGGACTGCCCCCGCTCTCTTCCACTGATGCCCCTGTGGGCCCAAACCTCCTTCCAGAAAGACCTGCAGCCAATCACACCGACTCCAATGGCGGCACATCCTCTGGAACACAGAGGTGATCACAGCGTTCAGCATTTCAGTTGTTAGCTACAGTAGAGAAAGTTGTTTGATACATCAACCAGTTCCAGACTTGAAAATGAAGTTTTGTTTTTTTTTGTTTTGTTTTTTTTTACTTCCATCCACCAGATGGTGCTGACACAATTATGATTCATCAAGCATTCAGGTCACGCTCTCTTTGTTTAAAGGTGACGGTTCAGAAATCAGCTCACGTTTAATCACCTTGAGATACTTTCACTGTTCAGTGATGTGGTTTGACGCTGTCAGTGTCGTCTGGAGCCCGTCAGCGTTTCTTCCCAGCTCTGCTATATTTGTATAAGATTATTTTTTTCTGTCATCTCCTCGTCTGGTCAGGTCGTCGTTGATTCACTACAAGAGCAGCACTCTTCCGGCGCTCTCCTCCTCCTCTTCTCTTCTCCACCATCAGAACTCCAAGTCATCAGAGAGCGATCTTTCGACAGCCACCCTCCCCATTGCCTCCTCGTCCTCCCACACTCTGTCCAAACTACCCCTCTCTCAGCCTGAGACTGGCCTCCTCCAGAACTCTACCCCTCCTTCTGGCGTTCCTTTCCAGCGCCCTCCGATGCCTCAGACCTCCCTGGCTCTCACACCACCCAGGGATATTCCACCCTGTGGCTTTAATGGTTGCCCGGCCAGTCACCAAGTTCCTTCCCCAGCATCCAAAGGAAGTTCGGGTCTGGTTCTCCCACTCGGACCAGGGTCACCTGGATCCGTTTCTGGCGGGGAGCTTGTACCGGTGGCTCTTGGCCGAAGTGAAGTTGGTGGGCTTGGCTTCAGCATAACAGCAGGGGGTCCAGGGGGTCAGCTGGCAGTGGTGAGACGAGTGTGGGATCGAAGGCAGTGCCCCTCTCTGCAGCCAGGGGACGTCATAGTGAAGATCAATGGCGCAGATGTGCAGAACCTCAGCTTCTCCCAGGTCAGAGTTAATAATTGTCCACAGTTAGAATGTTTCGCTGTCATTGGACAACAAGACACTCCTGTTGTGATTGATGTCACCATAGCAACAAGAGCTGTTCCACAGACACTGAAATGTTGAAATGTCCAACAGTTGTCATTGACAGTAAACTAACCTCAGACATTAGACACTGGACTGTCTTGCTGTTACAAACAGTGAACTGGCTGGATGCAGTAACAGGTTCTTCTCCTGCAGGTGCAGAGAGTTCTTCAAGAACACACCAAACAGGGGGAGGTGGTGCTGCTTGTGCACAGAAGGGGTACGACAGGTCGTTTATTGTTTGCTTTCATCTTCTTCTACATTTTGCCTCTAATCTTAGAAGCTTCTACAATTCCGTACATTGAGTCCTGCTACTTCATTTACATAGAGGAGGATGAGTTTTGGGTCCTCCTCCATGGTGTGGAGTCCTTGGCCCTTGGTGATTAATGGGTCGTTAGAACTGCATGTATCTGTTGGGTATTGAGTCTCCTGTGGATTACTGCATCATAAGTACTAGATAAATTATGCCTTGAGCCTCCTCCTCTGTTAAGAGAAGGTTTTTCTAATCAAATATTTGATTGATGTTACAGATATTAAAAGTTAATGACATCACCTGTCATGTCTTCCTCCCTCAGGTCCTGTCTCCTCCCCTGTCATCACCCCCAACCTGTACCATCCCCTCCCTTCTTCGCACAACATCACCAGCACCCCCTCCCACCCTCCAACCTCAGCCGACTTGCCTTCCCGCTCCACAGGTGCCTTGATGGGAGGCGTACCCCCGCTCAGCCAGGCTGGCTTGACCCTAGAGAGCCCACAGGAGGGACTTGTACCAGCTGCAGGGACCCCCCAGGCCCAGACTCTCAATGGGCCCCCAGCTTCTGCTCTCATTCAGAGCACCAGCTTCCTGGACTCTGTCCCTGTGACACTGACCTTGGAGCCCCGGGACCTTCTTGGGGTGGAGGAGAGCGCTGGTGGGCCCCCCCCACCCAGAGGAACAGGACTCGGTGCAGTCGCCAAGGAGGGAAAGGCAGCAAAGATGGTGGAGGTGGAGCTGAGGAGACGGCCTGGCGAAGGCTTTGGATTTGTCATTGCTTCACAGGAAGTGACCACTGCGGGCAAGTATCAATCACTTCCCATTTTTGTCTCAATTAAACTCAATAGGTACCACATTGTTATCGCGTTGACCAAATCCCTTAATGACAACCTCATTATGTTCTCTTCCTTAGCACTTACTGTGCTTATGGCCTTTATTAAATTCATCCTCTCTCCTACTCACCGCGCTATCTTTAGTATTATAACAGTGGACCAGCTTGAGGACTGTAACTCTGTTAATCTTAGTTTTGAGGAACATCCCTGTGTGTGTGTGTGTGTGTGTGTGTCTTTCAGTATTCTCATTCCCCTCCCACCTCTAGCTGATGTCTCTAGGCCACACCCCCTCCACCAGCAGAAACTGAGCCTCTCCTGCTTTTAGTTGCTCAACAGAACAGAGAGAAAGAGGGAGAAACGAGACAGAACAGAAAAGAGGGAGAGACAAAACAGTGGAAGAGGAAGAGAGAAGAGAACAGAAGGAGAGACAGGACGGAAACTAGTGCAGTTGCTCTGGGTTTGTTGTACATCTGTTCATCATGTTGGAGGGACTGAAAACGTTGAAGGACTTCAAATGTAAGTGACAACGAGAGAATGTGTGTATGTGTCATGTTGAGTTTATTTAAGCACATGTGATGAAGCTGATGAAAACGATGATGATAAGGTGAGGAAAGATGCATGCTGTGGCAGAAGACAAAGGTTCTCTCAGAGCGGTAGAGCCGAGTTCACCTCAACAGCTTAATATTTCATTGTCACTCCATCAGCAGATGTGAAGTGAGTGAACCACATGACCACATTCTATTCATCTTTAATAGAAGAGTGACAGCGAGCATGGACAGCTAAGACCAGTGAAACACTTTTAGAGTCTTAGGAACGTCTTAGGAACATCTTAGGAACGTGAGCGTGAAAGCTCATGAGTAATCTCACCTGTCCCATCCATAAAACACCCCCGGTATGCAGTGTAGCAGCTGTGACTTAATGACAGCGCTAATCTGTGCTATTGGTTGTCTTGACATCAACATTAGAAGAACTTCTAACTCCGCCCCCACCTGCCCACCCTAATCGATGTACTAGCAGTGGCAGCAGGTGGATGCTTGACAAAGAGGATGTGACAATATGATGTCGAATTTATTTCCATCAAAAGATTAGACAGCTGAGTTTCGATTCAGGTAGCACACACTATCAGTGTTGACAGAGGCCCCGCCTCCCCTCCTGAAGCAAATACGTGGAGGGAAGGGGTTGTGTAAAGTCCAGGACCGAATAGACCGAGTCAGAACTAGTCACCAGCTTTCTGGTGAAAGGAGAATACTCTACATGTCAACAAATCGGCGAATAAAAGCAGATGCAGTTTGGTCCGCTGTTCTCAGCACAAACACCAGAGGAGCACAGGAACATCACTGTAAGTTCTTTTTCGTTGCTCTGCGTCCATCTGTCAGGCTGGATAACGTCATACTCGAAATGTTTCTGCTCATCCAGCAACTCAGAACACGATGAACTCAGTGCTTCGCTTATCATCTGGCATGCAAACACCACCGCCCCCAACCCAACCATACACAAACGCTGTGTGCTGTGTGGCACATAATTGTTCTGTGGTTTAAGGTCCAGAGGGGGTTGTTTCCTGTTGGGCTCCGTCTCTTTGTTTCTCAAACTCTTTGTGACTCTTTCAAGCTTTATAGGGTTGAACAGTGCTTGTTCGTATTTCTGATCTCAGTGTCCTTAAGAGGTTCTGCAGCTGTTACTGACGAGTGATAATGCCTACCAGGGTAATGCTCACCAGAAAAAAGTGGGAACTAGAATGATGAGTTCTCTGGTTGTGTAACATCTTTGCTCCAGCAGGTTGTGAAGCTGCAGCTCATTCAGCTGAGCCAGCTGAACACATCTCATTTATTATGAAACAGCTCTAGGTGCCAACCACCTCACATGTTCTTACAGGCCGACCAATCCTAGCGAATGTTGCTGTGATGAAGTGTTATTCACATATGACTGGCTCTCTTTGCAGGTTCCTCCCTCATGTCACACCGCTTTGTGACAGTGCGACGAGGTAGCCCAGCAGCACGCAGTGCGCAGATACAGCCGGGAGACCAGTTGGAGGCCGTGGAGGGTCGAGGTGTCAGAGCTCTGCAGCACCGAGATCTCGCTCAGATCCTGAGGAGAGCCGGAAACACTCTAAGACTGAGCATCACACCCAGACACTGTACGACAACACACACACACACACACACAGAGAAAAATCCTTCAGTGTTAAATGAACCTCTCTCTTCAGATACACCATCACTATCGGAAGGAGCAGAGCTGGACATCGACAGCCGTGTAATGAAGGGTTCCAGAGGGAGGTCAAAGGTCACTGTTAAATTAATTCCATCATTATCGATGTCATTAAAGGCTTGAGTCAGTTGGCTGCCAAAGTTACTGTAGCATAGCATGGTAGGGTAGCATGGAGCGTGACGTTTAGTAGTACGATGATAGCAGCAACAACAGGTGGACTCACTGTATTTGTACTTGTGGTTGTTTGTCAGGATGATTCCAGGTTCTACAGGGTGGCTCTGGAACGAGGTCCGACGGGTTTTGGCTTCTCTCTGAGGGGGGGCAGCGAGTACAACATGGGTCTGTATGTGCTGGGACTGATGGAAGGGGGGCCTGCCCAGCGCAGCAACAAGATACAGGTATTTACACACGCGCACACAGAAAAATTTACACCAACCTCAAACATCAGCAATTTCTCCATTTGTTTCAAAAAAGCCTGCAGCATGAACTCAGAACCGAAGATGGCGATGTCAGTCCCTGACGCATTGTGACAATATACGTGTGTTCTCAGGTGTCCGACCAGCTTGTGGAGATAAATGGCGACAGCACAGCTGGAATGACACATAGCCAGGCTGTGGAACAGATCAGAAGGGGGGGGCATCAAATCCACCTTGTCCTCAAGAAAGGAAACGGATATGTTCCTGACTATGGTAAGACTGAACTGCATAGCAACATGCTGACACCCGCATGATGCCATACAGCATATCAAACAAACAAGTTCCTCTCCAACTTTCACATCTTTTCTAACTCAGCAGTCCAAGGACAGACGGTGTAAGGACAGATGGGATATGGACGGATGGGATAAGGGCTGAGGGTGTAAGGACAGACGTTGTAGTAATGGAGGTAGTAAGGGCAGAGCCTTAAAAGGTTAAACCTCAGGATGCTTCTCATTAACAAACATCCAATCACAGAGCTCCATGATCTGCTTTATTAACGTAAATAGCGTGGGTTTCAGTCTCCATGGCAACAACAGCTGAGGCTCATTTACCAGTGTATATGAGAATGTGAATTCTCGTACCAGTCAGTAACACAAATCATCTTCCGTGTCGTCCAGTCGCTGCTATGGGATTCTCCTGATTTCTGTCTACCATCTCTTTTTGACTTTCTCTTTCACTTCTCTTCCTTCTTCCTGCTTTATTTCCTCCTGCGCTTCCTCCTCCTCGTCTTAGTGGAGCTCTCCAGCTTGTCTCTCTGTATGACCAACTCCAAGCAGGGTGAGCCCTGCTTCTACGTGATTGGACGCACTGAAAACTCGCGGTTGGTAACTTTCAACTTTAGTGGTCCTTCATCTTTTCAGTCTCGTCTTCACTTGCTCACCATATGTCAGTCAGCAGGACAGTGTCTCTGACATCACGTTTCACAGAGCACAATGACCTTTGCACAATCACTGAATGCACAATCAGCTGCTCTGTATGACCTCAACAGTAGAGATAATGTATATGATGCTGATAGGTGCTCTGTGTATAAATATAGATAACTAGAAAAGCACTCTGAGAGCGTAGACCTCCACCAAGCAACTCATTTCAACCTATCACCAATTGTGATATTTGTATGTTTTGAACATGCCCTTATCATTTGGAAATACTGTGATATCATGTTTAATTCAATAGTTGTTGACAAAATTCACTGTTTGCTTCACTGGTTATAGTTGCAGAACGATTGAAGATACAACAAATCTGTTCACACCATACTAATTCAGCAGCTTCATCAGCTTCATCAGCTACAATCTGGTGTTAGTTGCATGTCTTTATCTTTATTTGTTGAGTTACAGTGCCTGAAAATCTGCAAGCACCATAATACTTTCTGTTCTGGATCATCGTATCCCGAATTTTGTCAGGAGTCAGATCAAACTTTGATATGGCAAATGTATCCTTTACTTTGTTGCCAAGCAATCTGACCATTTATTGTGATTGAAAAAAACATGCCTGAAAATGGCCCTATCTCACAGTGATATAAATTCCTGGATCCAGATGATAATCCAGAACTCTACCAAAATGTAACCATCTTCTTGAGGTATTTTATTAACCAGACCAACAAATACTGGCAAAAACATAACCTCCTCGGTGGAGGTAACCATTAATGTTCTACTCACACTAACTTCGAAATAGCCACTTCATTTTCAGTCTCTCTCAGACCCACTGATAGGAGGCTCAGATGACAGATGAGGTGTAAATAATGATAACCGCAGCAATCTGTGGTCATGTGTGGAACTGCGGCTGAATATTGTCCGTTTGTCTGTATCTGTCAGGCCCTGAGGAAGGAGCCCTCCCTCCAACCTCCTTTTCATACAGGGAGGCGCAGGATGATGATACTATAACCACAACAGCCACCTCCCTCAGGCCTCAGAGGGGAGGAGGGGCAGAAGAAAGGAAGTGGAGGAGAGAGGGAGAAACCAAACGAAAAACTGCAGGGCCTCCTGATTTGGACTTGGACATGGTAGAAAAGGAGGCGCATGATGAAGAAAGACAGAAGGAGGAGAGAGGGGGGAGGAGGAGGCAAGAGGAAGAGGAGGAGAGGAAAATGAGGAGTCAGACAGACAGACAGAGGATGAAGAGCAATCAGGGGGAGCAGGGGAGGATGAGCAGAAGTTTACCCAGAAACACTGTTATGTACTTGGACACACCTCCAGCACTGCAGGAGGTGCAAGAGTCCACTGGAGAGATGAGGGGCAAAACAAGTGAGAACCAAAAGGAGGACGCAAGCTCCACCCTCCGTGCAAAGAATTCTGGGAGCTCAGCTACAGTTCAAAAAGCAGCCTTTTCCTTCCTCATGCCGATTGATGATGTCAGTGGTAAGCACCAACATCTGTCTGACAGTGAATCAACCGCCAGCTTCTCCGAGATCAGCCTATCAGCAGCAAGCATCACCACCTCAGAGTGTCGGGAGGATTCAGAATGGAGGAGAGCCCAGCCGTCATGGCGACAGGGGGACATCCCAGGTCCTTGGCTCAAGCCAAGCCCGCAGAGACTAACACAGGTCCTGATTGGGAGTCGCCTCAGTGGGCAGAGACTGCAAGGTGGGCTCTCTCTCTGATTGGCCAGCTTTCGTCGGCTATATATAAGGGCTTTTTGGAGAAGACACAACTCTTCCTGCCTCTTATTGGATAACTGTTCTTCTGACACCTTCTGATTGGAGCAACCAGCAGATCTTTGTGTGATTGGCTGGTGGGCAGATATCAAGTCTCTGGCCAATGACAAGACCGCTGCACAAAAAGCCACGTTTGAGCCGCCTGAATTTATCCTTTAGTTTTTACCCATCATTGTGACATCTTCATCACTAAAACTTTATGCAAAGGACACCATCTGCTCGCCAGCAGCTCGCCAGCTGGAAATTTACGAAAGAGTTGCAATCCGAGCATGTGAATATCAGCGGAATGATTTTTTATTTTTATAAACGGAATGTGTGGACTGATGTTAGTGTTGTAAATGTTATTATTAATATTATTATTACAAATTTGCCTGCTTGTAAAGAACCTGATGATGTAATAGAGCCATACACACACAGAGACGCATACATACACACACACACACACACACGCATGCACAAACACAGGTTCAGGTCCAGCTGCGGACCTGCATCTCCGGATCATAAGTGCCTCATTGTTTCAGCCGTCACCCTGCGAGCTGGTGCTGAGGCTGAAGGCAGACGTGTGCCACTTCCTGTCAGAAACCGCCACACAGCCAAACAGGTAAAGTGTCTCAGGATGGTGTGTAACACACTGGCAAAAAACGTCTATTTTCTGTCAACTGAGACACCTTTAAACTGTGTCCGTCATGTTGCCTCTTACCCTGAAGTCTGTGCACTCATTCTTCAACAATGGCGGACTCCAGAGTCACAGTGAAGTACACATCTGTCACACTCTGTCACCCAAACACATAAGTAGATGTTTGGGAGTGGCACGATGGCCCAGCATTTGGCGCTGTCGCCTCACATGTATGTTCTCATCGTGGCTGTGTTGGTTTCGTCTGGGTACTCCCGTTTCCACCCACAGACCACAAACATACTGTTAGGATGAGTGCAGGTGTGAATGTGTATTTTTGTATCTGTCTGCTCTGTAATTGTCTGGCTACCAGTCAAATGTGACCCTGCCTCTTGCCCAGTGTCTGCTGGGATTGGCTCCAGCTCACAGTAAGGCACGGATAAACCTGTAGCAAAACAGATGGATGTTTGTGTGAAGGCATCATTAAGGCAGCTAGAATCATTGTCTGACTGACATCTCATGACACTGATCTGATATTGCTCAATAATAGAAATCATTACTGTTTAGCATTAACATTGATATAGAGTTGTACTGAAGTTAATACAGCGCAGGAAAGCACTCCATTGCCTGCATAGTTTGATGCTACAAAGCAGAGATGTGTCGTTGCACTTCTGGGGGACGCAACAGTTGATTGGATTGTGACCTCCTGTCACATGATGTGCTTCATGCCCACTTCCTTCCTGTTTCTGTGTGGATTGTTTTCAGAACAAATAGTTGAACAAAACTGTAGTTTGTTGAACGAAACTCAAACATTTAACAGGACAAAGATAAGTAAAGTTACAGATGAACAGATCGAATGAAGATGACTTTTTTTAATCCACCAAACACGCTGGTCACAGTTCTACTCTGGTTCTACAGGTCGAATTTACCAGCTCCCCTGCTTCATTTCATCTGCATGATGTTTGAATAAAGACTGAAACAATACAATGACGTTGTTCCTGTTTTGCATGACAACTAGATAGATACTTTATTAATCTCTCTGAGAAACATGCCGGATGAAGAAAGCCTCAGCACAATCCACTTCCAACAACAATCTACAACACCCTCCCTACCCCCCCGCCAACATTTACGCCAATTTAGGTTAGCAAGAAAATAATCAGAAGTGAACGCGCTGTTTCTGCTAAATTTCGCAATTTTACATCCAACCATACTTAAAATCAGAACTCACTGGAAACACAATGGACATAAGGGACATAATGGGAAATAACGTTGCAGTGTTGGTGCTTTGGTGGGTTGTACTCACTAACCTGTAGTTGTCATTCAGCAGCTCATTGCAGACTCCTGACGCTCTCCGACCACCAGCTGCCTCCCTCCATCCCGTTCCTCCCTTCCTGACCTTTTGTTCGGGAACAGCCAGAAGCTCTTTGAGGCAGCAGGTGAGTGCTCTCCCAGCTTTCATTGTGTGGTTGGTTTCCTGTTTTTGTTGACCCTCCAGACTCATGTGGTTCACGTTTTGGTTTGACTTCACTCGTCAAGTAAATGAAAGTAAATCAAAGTGGGTACACAAGATCATTAGATGGATTTAGTTTAAAATTTTCACCCGAAACGTTACAAGTCTAACTATAATTCATCAATGTTTTAGTTGCTTTTCGTAGCTACTGACAAATTCAACACATGCTGTGTAACACATGTAACGCTTGTGTAAATTTAAGAACGCACATAAATAATGCTTGTCACTTTTGGAAATTACAATTTTAATTCGTATTGTGCTCCGTTATGTACACACCACGCAGATGTCTTTGAAACACGTGATATAAACATGACAAGAGATTGAAATATAAACACATTTCGTTAAATTAGTTGCCAATAATCAGTTTTAAAATCAGAATAGGTTCATGATTGTGAAAACTATATAAATCGACTCAACAGATACAACACATTCTTTCTACTTGTCGAATGATGACAATGATAATATAAGAATGTGCCTCCGTGATGCGTTTGCTTACATAAACATAAATATAAACATAAACAATTCATTCCCGTGAATGTGCAAATAATCTGTGATGCAACTTGTATGTTGTTCAACGTTCAACGTACGCATCCCTGCGTACGTGCAGTTAGCACGCGCTTGGAGGATGGCGCAGTTCCCCCCGGAATAAGTGCGAGACATTCCGAACAGACTGCGCTCGTCGTTCGTCTGGACTTGATAGCGGCTGTACGCCTTCTCCTGCGCCTGATGTATTTTTGTGTGCGTTTCTTTGCTTCCAGTTTCATTTCAATCAATTTACACTTCACCTCGGACATGGCTGTTGAAATACAGACGTCATTCAAGACTCTCCGCTCTTTCCTACGCTCCCTGAAGTACACACGAGAAAAAATGTTTGAGCCAATAGGAGGAAGACCCGTGTCAACTCCAGCCAATCAGGTTGAAGGACAATTTCCCGCCGGTCAGTGGCTATAAGTACCTCCTATTGCACAAGTCTTCAATGCAGTTTATTCTTACACTGGGCTCATTACTGACCACGGTGAGAGTAATCCTCGAGTTTCATCTTTTATTGAGAAACTTCCTCATCTTCAGGGAACATGGTGAGTGTGGCGATATTACACACACACACACACACACACTGTATTTCTGTTTCATCTATCATGTCGTTAGAATAGAATTCCACAGTATAAAGTGAGGTACCTTGGTTTATGCTAAGAGTCATCAAGATTGAATCAGTGTTCACTCACTAGCACTCGACTGCCAACGTTGCATCTTAAACCCAGAAAAGTGTTTGTCAATTCATCTTCCTCCGGAGTTTTACACTTAGAAATTTTTCCACTTCGTCTGTTTTAGCGCCTGATCAAACACCTCATTGAAACCACACATACCATCATTATATCTCATCTTTCAGTGACTTGAGGGTTTTTGTGTCCCAAACTAAAATGTTTGCAGCTGTTTGGCTTTAAGGCAGAATGTCTCAGACCACAAGACTTTCTGTCATGCTTGAAGCTAATTTGCCTGGATGATCAGTGTGGGAATGTGAAATTTGTCTCTGAAGGAGTATTCAGAGTTAAAATGACCATGCTGCATTTTACTCTCTGGTATTTTTAGTTTAAACAAAGAACCAGTTTTCCTCTGATTTTGTTCCCCCTCTGCAACTCCACAACTTTCCACGATCACATGCCCTCAGCACTGAATGTTTATAGAAATGTTCGTTACTTTTCATTTAAATGTATGTTTTTCCCACAGCGTGAGTGCATCTCCATCCACGTCGGTCAGGCTGGTGTGCAGATCGGCAATGCCTGCTGGGAGCTTTACTGCCTGGAACATGGGATCCAGCCAGATGGCCAGATGCCAAGTGACAAGACTCTTGGAGGAGGAGATGATTCTTTCAACACCTTCTTCAGTGAGACTGGAGCTGGAAAGCACGTCCCCAGAGCTGTTTTTGTGGACCTGGAACCCACTGTCATCGGTAACGTCTCGTTCAGTCTATAGATCTTGTTGTTTATTTGCTTTCCAGTCAGCTAAACTTTCCTATGATATGACTTTGTCAGATGAGGTGCGCACTGGGACCTACCGCCAGCTGTTCCACCCTGAGCAGCTGATCACCGGTAAGGAGGATGCTGCCAACAACTACGCCCGTGGACACTACACCATCGGCAAAGAGATCATTGACCTGGTGCTGGACAGGATCCGCAAGCTGGTGGGGAACTAGATATGCAGAGAAGGAATGAATGGATGAGAACGATGAAAGCAGGTTCGGTCATGTCTCTCCCTCTGTCCTCAGGCTGACCAGTGCACTGGCCTTCAGGGCTTCCTGGTGTTCCACAGCTTCGGCGGTGGCACCGGCTCTGGTTTCACCTCCCTGCTGATGGAGCGTCTGTCTGTAGACTACGGCAAGAAGTCCAAGCTGGAGTTCTCCATCTACCCAGCTCCCCAGGTGTCCACTGCAGTGGTGGAGCCCTACAACTCCATCCTGACCACCCACACCACCCTGGAGCACTCTGACTGTGCCTTCATGGTGGACAACGAGGCCATCTACGATATCTGCCGTAGGAACCTCGACATCGAGCGTCCTACATACACCAACCTGAACAGGCTCATCAGTCAGATTGTGTCCTCCATCACTGCGTCCCTCCGTTTCGATGGCGCCCTCAATGTTGATCTGACCGAGTTCCAGACCAACTTGGTGCCATATCCTCGTATCCACTTCCCTCTGGCCACCTACGCCCCAGTCATCTCAGCAGAGAAGGCTTACCATGAGCAGCTCTCAGTGGCTGAAATCACCAACGCCTGCTTCGAGCCAGCCAATCAGATGGTCAAATGCGACCCTCGCCACGGCAAATACATGGCCTGCTGCCTTCTGTACCGAGGTGATGTGGTGCCCAAAGATGTCAATGCTGCCATTGCCACCATCAAAACCAAGCGCACCATCCAGTTTGTGGACTGGTGCCCCACTGGGTTCAAGGTTGGCATCAACTACCAGCCGCCCACTGTGGTTCCTGGTGGAGACCTGGCCAAGGTCCAGAGGGCCGTGTGCATGCTGAGCAACACCACTGCTATCGCAGAGGCCTGGGCTCGTCTTGACCACAAGTTTGATCTGATGTACGCCAAGCGCGCCTTTGTTCACTGGTATGTGGGTGAGGGTATGGAGGAGGGAGAGTTCTCTGAGGCCAGAGAGGACATGGCCGCTCTGGAGAAGGATTATGAGGAGGTTGGAGTTGACTCCATCGAAGGAGAGGGAGAGGAAGAAG
>CAAKHB010007352.1:0-15079 GCA_901007665.1 Aeoliscus strigatus
TGGAGCCTGTAGTTTTTATTGTTTAGTTCGTCTGTCAAATCCCCTTTGTCCCTGTGCTCAGCCTCCTGACGACTCGTGGGTTTTCATAGTCTCCTAATACAGACGATCAACTTGGTATATTGATCAGAATGAATTGAATTTCAATACTAAAGTTGACGCTTTAGTGTTTTTATGTTTGTTCTTCATTCATTCATTAATTTTCTGCCACTTAATCCAGTTACGGGTCACAGGTGTGCTGGAGCCGATCCCAGCTGTCAACGGGCGAAAGGCAGGGTACACCCTGGATAAGTCGCCAGCTCATCACAGGGCCACATGAAAGACAGACAACCACTCACGCACACACTCACACCTAAGGACAATTTAGAGTGACCAATTAACCTCAGCATGCTTTTGGAGGTGGGAGGAAGCCGGAGTACCTGGAGAGAACCCACGCAGACATGAGGAGAGCATGCAAGCTCTACATAGAAAGATCCCAGGTTAGGAAGCGAACCAGGGGCTATGAGGCAACGGTGCTAACCACCGTGTCGCCCCAACACGCTATAATTATTCGCAATTCTCATTTTTCTCATTCGGTCTTTCATTCAAAGAGAAAGAGGCTGTCATATGACTGATAACTCTTGGTGCTACTGTATGTGTGTGTGTGTGTCTAGCCTGCCCAAATGTATATAAGAGTGTTTCTAAAAAGAAAGAAGCGATGGAATCCATCCTACTTCCGATCTTCAGGAAGGAGTGTCTCTTTTATCTAGAAGTTTAGATCGCCCCCAACCTGACTTCCCAGAGGTGAGATCAGAATGCAGAGCTGTAGTCTTACACACTTCTCTGTGCCTCTAGGACAGTCACCCACCCAGAATCCTGTAGAGACTGTCTGTCCCCCGACCACCCACATATAATAAATATAAATCAAACAGGCGTGGGATCTCCCACAATAACCTAATACAAATAAAAAACACCAACACAGATCCACTTAAACATAAAACAATTAAATGTGGTCTCAACAATATTCGATCACTGTCACCCAAAGCACTATTAATGAATGAATTTATGAATTAATTAACTTATATCCGATCTGGAACTCAGCATGTGTTGAGCCACACTAACACACACACATTATGCTACATAAATACATAAAAAAATTCTCAAATATTTGTTCTATAAACATCTGCAGCATGTACCTAACCCCTTCTCTCTGTCTGAGTTCTGAATAAATAAATTGAATTGAATTGACCCCTCCTTGAACCGCCACCTTATCGTGGTGGAGGGGTTTGAGTACCCGAATGATCCTAGGGGCTATGTCGGGGTTTTTTATGCCCCTGGTAGGGTCTCCCAAGGCAAACAGGTCCTAGGAGACGGGTCAGACAAAGAGCGGTTCGTCTGGCGGAACCCACCATCAGAGGGGTCGTCAACTCCCACCTCCGGGAGAACTTTGACCAGCTCCCGAGGGAGGCTGGGGACATCGAGTCTGAGTGGACCATGTTCTCTGCTTCCATTGTCAATGCAGCCGCTCTGAGCTGTGGTCATAAGGTCTCCGGTGTCTGTCGTGGCGGCAATCCCTGAACCCGAAAGTAAGGAATGCTGTCAAGCTGAAGAAGGAGTCCTATCGGGCCTGGTTGGCTCGTGGGACTCCTGAGGCAGCCGACGGGTACCGGCAGGCCAAGCGTACCGTGGCCAGGGCGGTTGTGGTGGCAAAAACTCTGGTCTGGGAGAGGTTCGGGGAGGCCATGGAGGAGGACTACCGGTTGGCCTCGAAGAGATTCTGGCAAACCGTCCGGCGCCTCAGGAGGGGGAAGCAGTGCTCCACCAACGCTGTGTACAGTGGAGGTGGGGAGTTGCTGACCACAACTGGGGATATCGTTGGACGGTGGAAGGAGTACTTCGAGGATCTCCTCAATCCCACTGTCATGCCTTCCGTACAGGAAGCAGAGACGGGGGACTTGGAGGCTGGTCCATCCATCACCCAGGCTGAGGTCACCGAGGCAGTTCGGAAGCTCCTCGGTGGCAAGGCACCTGGGGTGGATGAGATCCGCCCTGAGTACCTCAAGTCCCTGGATGTTGTAGGGCTGTCGTGGCTGACACGTCTCTGCAGCATCGCATGGCAGACGGGAACAGTCCCTCTGGATTAGCAGACCGGGGTGGTGGTCCCTCTTTTCAAAAAGGGGGACCGAAGGATGTGTTCCAACTATCGTGGGATCACGCTCCTCAGCCTCCCTGGGAAAGTCTGTTCGAGACACGACACTAAAATTAAGAGCAATTAAGAGCAGAGACAATAATCCAAATGGCCAGGTCTCAGACGACTGGTTCGCTCAGGAGAAATTGGCTTCGGGCAGGAATGGTGGCACAAGTTTTTGTAGGATAAAGATAAAACATTTATTTTATTGTTTTTCCAAACACCCCTATTTTCAGATTTAACTTTTTTTTCTTGGAGAAAAACATCACAATAAAATAATTACAACCTGGATGTATTCAAAACTCTTCATCATGTACTAACCCTAACCCTAACCCCAAACAAAGAACACTCCCCTTTAATCTCTTCTTTTTTCTGCTCTTTCGGTCAAACTATGAATACACCTACCAGGTAAATGTATTAATTTGTATTTTATGGATTTAGGTTTGTGATTGAATTGTTACTTGTAATTTACTTAGTCACACACTTATGTAGTTTAGTTATTACTTATTGCTTATTCAGTTATTTAACCCTATTTTAACTCTTTTAATTTTATTAATCCTATCCATAGTGCCTCTGGTTCAACAGGTGATTCCTTCAATCTAACCATTATCTTTGTCTTGTCCACTGAAAATTTGAATCCTTATTTAAAGTACCATCCTTTATTTTTGTTATTGCACTTGTACATTCTGTATGAGACACTCCAGATTCCAAATTGCCCCATCATTGGTGAAGAGAGACACCCCCATTTCATGTCCTAATTTCATTAACACATCATTTATCATTACAGAAAATAGCAATGGACTCACTATGCTCCCTTGTGTTGTTCCATTTTCAATCCCCTTTTTCACTGAATATTTATTTCCTATTCTAACTTGTGTACTTCTTCCAAATGACAATTCCTTGATCCATCTATACATACGACCTTCAACACTGAATTTTCAGTTTTATTAATAGTCCCTTTCCCCACATCATATCATATGCCTTTTCTTCCCGCAAACTCTCCCCTGCGGAGCGGAACTATGACATGGGGAACCGGGAGCTTCTCGTCGTTAAGTTGGCGTTGGAGGAGTGACGGCACTGGCTGGAGGGGGCTGAGCAACCGTTCGTGGTATGGACGGACCACAAGAATATGTCCTACATCCAGTCGGCAAAAAGAATCAACTCTCGAACAGTTAGGTCGACTTAATTTTTCTCTTACCTATCGACCAGGGTCCCACAGTGTGAAGCCCAACGCCTTGTCCCGGCAATTCTCGGAGACTGAGCGCGATGCCGAGGATATGCCTGAATCCATCCTCCCTCTGGACCGAGTTGTGGCGGTGGCTACCTGGGAAGTGGAGGCGGCTGTACGCAGTACCCCGGCGGGCAGAACCGGACCCTGGCGGCGGCCCACCCCATGCCCTCTTTGTCCCAGCCGAGGTACGCCCGCAGGTGCTGCAGTGTGGCCATTACTCCAGGCAAGCCTGCCATCTGGGTTCCACTCGCACGTTGACCTTCCTCCGATGGAGGTTCTGGTGGCCGACCGTGGATAAGGACGTATGGGAGTTCGTCGCCGCCTGCACCATGTGCACCTAGGGAAAGTCTCTGACAGAGGCCCACAGTTTGTTTGGTCTGTACTGCATCAGGTGCTTCTTCCAGCCTCTCCTCAAGCTACCACACATAGACCAATGGGCAGACAGAGCTGGCCAACCAGGACCTGGGGACCACCCTGCGCTGTGTAGCAGCCCAGAACTCTGCCGACTGGACAGAGCACCAGCCATGGGTTGAGTATTCACATAACGCCATGACCACCTCCACCACTGGTCTCTCCCCCATCGAGGCCTCCTTGGTCTACCAGCCGCCACTCTTCCCTGAGCAAGAGAGAGACATCGCAGTTCCATTCATCCAGGAGAACCTGCGCCCGTGCCGCCAGGTTTGGAGGGACACCAAGGCTGCTCTGCTGCGGATGGCCGACACCAACAAGAGGGTGGAGGACAGGTGGCACACTCCAGCATCCACATACTGGGTGGGGCAACAGGTTTGGTTGTCCTCTAAGAACATCCCTTCAGGGTTGATTCTCATAAGTTCCTTTATTCAGTGGGAGATGAAACACCGTCTGTCGGTGGTCCACCAAGTGACCTCTGACCCCTTAAGAGATGAGTTCATCGTCTTCACGAGACACTTTCCATACATGTGGTTCAGTAAAGGAAATGTGAACAGTGTCATCTCCACACTTCATTCATGGTGTTTGAGGGTTCCCCCTCTTTTCTGAAGAGGGACATGATATTTTTTCTCTTTGTCCCTAATCATCTCTAACACAGATCCATCAGATGACTTGATTCAGACTGTAGGTGTCAGGTATCTTCTTTCTTTGTGTCACATCTGAGGAGTGTTATGGTTGTGTGTTTTTGTTTCGTATTGTGGTTTGTTTTGATGTTTTTTCAACCATCTGTGTTTTCGGATTATGTGTAAATAACCTGGGTAATTTGCATATTACCCGTTATTTTTACCCGCAATATATATACATATATATATATATATATACATACAGTTGAAGTCAGAGGTTTACATACATTGGCCAAAAACACATTTCATTTTTTGTCTCACTGTCTGAAGTGAAATCAGAATAAATCTTTCCTGTTTTAGGTCAGCCACGATTACCAAAATTATTTCATTTTGTTAAATGCCACAATAACGAGAGAGAGAATTTCTTAGAGAATTTTATATTATTTTTGTTGAGGTCAAAAGTTTACATACATTTCCTTAGTATTGAGTAGCATTTCCTTTGAACTGCATGACATGGGTCAAACATTTTGGGTAACCTTTCACAAGCTTCTGACAGTACTCCTCCAGTACTCCTGACAGAACTGGTGTAACTGAGTCTTGTTTGTGCTCGCACACTGTCATGAGTGTCTGTTCTGGGTCTGTTTTGGTGTTTTGTTTTATTTTTCCCCCAGTCTTCCTCCTCCCCCCTGTCTGGCAGTGGAGGTGCGGCCAGGCTGATTGGGAGCAATCAGCACACCTGACTCTCATCGGTGCGCTGATTGCTCCTGCTCTTAAGCCGTGCTTTGGCTGCACTCCACTGCCAGATTGTTTGTGCTTTCGCCTTACTCTCCCGCCATCGTCGCTATCCTCGTGCTCAGTCCGTGCTTGTGTTCTTGTTCCGCCTTGCTGCGTGTTTTTCGTTCATTCGTCCCCAGCGTTTTGTGTGTCCGCCATAGGGCGTGATTTTCTGTTTGTAGTTCCTGTTATTCTGTGTCCGCCATTGCGCGTGATTCTCGGTTCGTTTCCCCTAGCGTTTGTTATCCGCCATAGGGCGCGACTTTTGTTTCCCGTCGACTGTTTTGTTCTTTGGACCTGTTTGCTACTGTGTGCGTTGTTGTGTAATCTGCTGTGCAATAAACCGCTTGTTGACTCAGCCGACTGTCTCCCTCTGCTGTTCCTTCCGCGCCTTTGGGTCCGCTCCAAACACTTGGGCTCTGCGCCCATCACAAGGAGGAGTCAGGTGGGGGGGTACTTGAGGGAAGTAGTAAAATCAGCTGTTCTACTGGCGGAATGTATGAATGAACTGGTGGGGCGGTGTCCTACCTTTTGCTGACCGCTTGTTTGCTCACTGGCTTGCACTGTATTTTGAGGGATTCACTGTTTGGATTTTAGCCTTAATAAATGAAAACAAACAGCAGACATTGGAGCCTGTAGTTTTCATTGTTTAGTCCGTCCGTCAAAACACCTTGTCCCCGTGCTCAGCCTCCTGACAACTCGTGGGTTTTCATAGTCGCCCAATACAGACGATAAACTTGGTATATTGATATGAATGAATTGATTTCCATTCTAAAGTTGACGCTTTAGTGTTTTTATGTTTGTTCTTTTAACTGGGAAAAAACAATGTGATTTCGAGGGATTCACAGATGTAGGTTCATTGAGGCATTAATGAACAACGTACAGATTTACACAGTCTGAGATGTGTTGCCAGCTGCTTTGTCGTCTTCTGTCATCTTCCATGGTGTTTGTCTTTTCTACAATCACTGACTTCTCCTCCTACTTTTCCAGCATTAACCTCTGTGGCCAGTGAGAGGCGCTCTGTCTCCCGTTCGTGCGCTGATGATTGTGATTGGTCTGCTGCCTCAAACACACCTCTTATGCGCATTCACGGGTCTTGATGAGACATCGCTGGATTGAATTAGCGAGTTGATATCCAGCTTTGTGGTACCGATGATCCTTATCACCATGATCTCGCTAAGTCAGTCAGTCCTTGATCAATGGAGTTGATCCAGGACTTATTAATCGAGCTTCGTGGTACAGACCCGTGCTTGTGCAATAAATCGTCTGTTGATCAACGCCTCCTGGTTTCCCTGTGTGGTTTCTCCTGCACTTTTGGATCCTAATCTAAACCTCGGGCTCACGCCTTGTTACAGTGCGTCAACATCTGTATTAGTGTCAGTTGTTTCCGTTCCTGTGTCAAATACACATGCAATTTTTCCCCAATCAGCCCTCAAAAATGCTCATGTCCCAACTCCTTCATTATCACCTTGTTAAGGGCCGCAGCTCAAGGTTCTAAGGTGGATCCAAAGATGCAGGAAAAACACACGGAAACAGGATACACTGGTAAACAGGCAGTTTATTGCACAAGCAGGTAATAAACATGACACGAGAACGAATAAAATTGGCCAATTAACAGAAAAATCACTGTGCCATGGCAAGCGGGCAGGAGACAAACGACGTGAAAGCCACAAGGGCAGGAAGAAAACACACAAGAACAAGAGCTCCACAAAAATGGGAGAGTCGAGAAAACTGAAAGCACACCCGAAGGCGGAACTAGTAAATGAGAACGGGAATAATCGGAACAAAGGCAACGAACGCGGGAAAAAATGGCTGGAGAGTAAGGCAATGAGCACAAACAATCTGGCAGTGGAGTGAGGCCAGAGCATGGCTTAAAAGCAGGAGCAATCAGCGCGCGGATGAGAATCAGGTGCGCTGATTGCTCCCAATAAGCCTGGCCGCACCTCCACTGCCAACCAGAGGAAGGAGAAAAACAGGGGAAAACAAATCAAAACAGAACACGAAACAGACACTCATAACACAACTCGCTCTAACCCCACACCTAATACCGTGAGGTTGGTTAGCCCTTTGATGGGTGTACGTCAATTCTGTCAATTCTGAAAATCCTCTGACCAGATTCACCTTCCCACACCCTTTAATATTACGTGAGTCATTATTTTTCTGTTAATAATAATACCTTTAATTTTTCTTCGGTAATACTTTTATTTATTTCATTAAAAAAAAGATATCTATTTTACAGGGCTCTGGTAACCAGGGGTTACACCATCACAGCCCTCCACACGGTGTGTAAATGCAACCTTGACTGTGAGCACTGGGGCTCCTCAGGGCTGTGTGCTCAGTCCAGTCTTGTACACCCTGTACACCCATGACTGTGCACCAATTAACAGCTGCAACACATTGGTAAAATTTGCCTCATTTACTACTGTGGTGGGACTGATTCATAACAACAATGAGACGGCCTACAGGGAGGAGGTCCTGAACCTCACTTTCTATTGCTCTTTCAATAACTTGGCACTCAACTCCTCGACAACTATGGAAATACAGCAGCGCTTGTACTTCTTAAGGTCACTGAGAAAGGTCAACGTGTCCCAGAGCCTGCTGTTGTCCTTCTACAGGTGTTCTTTAGAGAGCATCCTCACCCTACAACATCTCGTTGTGGTTCAGGATCAGCTCTCAGGCTGACAAGAAGACTCTGGAAAGGGTCAGGAAGTCAGCACGGAGAATCATGAGAATACAGCTGTCCTCTCTGGCAGACATCTACAACAACAGATGCCTGCGTAGGGTCACAACACATCACCTGTGACAGTTCACATCCCAGGTACAGGTGTTCTCACTGCTGCCCTCAGGGAAGATGTACAGGTCAATACTGAACACACAGTAGCTGTTGAAATGCTGCTAAGGTTTCCAGCCATGTTCACTGTGTGCAATATAGGTTTATTTCCACTGCTGCTGTTTGTAAATATATTTATACAGTCACATAAGCTGCTCTATTTATTTCTTATCTTTATTTTATACCTGTGAGTGGCACCACCGGAGTTTGTCTTATTTTGGTTGTACATCGTGTATAATGGCAACATTCTGATTCTGATTCTGATTAATCCTACTTTATGGAGCAGGCCCTGTGTGTGTGTGTGTGTGTGTGTGTGTGTGTGTGTGTGTGTGTGTGTGTGTGTGTGTGAGAGAGAGAGAGAGCGAGAGAGATCATCAGTCATCAGTAGCTCCTGCTGCTGGAATTTTCTATCCGTCATCCTGTGTAATGATCTCCGGCAGTCATATGAGGGACATTCTGCTGCGACAGTAAACTGAAGTTTTGTTGAATTTGAAGTTCTTTATGGCTGGATGATGAGGTCAAAGTCTCCTCGCTGACCATAAGTGAGCAGCAGTGCATCAAACAGAACAAAGCTCTTTGCAGGGAGCAGAAAACACGTCTCTTCTTCATGGCTGCGATGGTACGACTGTCACAACTCTTCACACTCATTTTCCTGCTTTTGGGCCTGAAAGGAGAACCCCGAGACAGGAACCTGAGGAATCCGAGCAACGACCAGTGAGTTGTCTTTCAGGCTGATCTGAGGTTGACAGACTTGGTTATTATCAATGACCTCATGGGCAAAAGCCTTTGTCATCAGAGTAAATGTATCATCTGTCAGGTGGGATCACACAAAGTGTGATCGAAGTGATGGAAATGTCTGCTCAAGTGATGATGGGACAATATGACACACCTTTTGTGATGTAATAAGTTCTCAAAATTCTGTTTGTATTTGCTATCATGTAGTTGCAGTTTGATGTCTGTGTAGGTCTGTTCTCGTTCTCGCGAAGGTTGACCTATGACTGAAGCTTCTGTTCCTTACATATGTATTAAATATATTCACGGATGTCTGCTGACACCGGTGATGTGACTCTATAGGCCGCGGGTGCTGTCAGATGATGGTCACCTTGTCTTCTCAACGGGTGGCGGGAAGGAGATTCGCTTCATGGTGTCAGAGTCAGGTCGTGTCAAAGTGGGAAACGAAGACCTCAGTCAGCTTCTGCCTCAGGTGAGATGAGTTCAGGACTAAGGCCTCAGAGGAACTCAGGTACATTTGAACTTGCTTTGAGAACCCATGGTAAATAACCGGAAACAGATTATCTGATCAAACTAATGACAGCTAACTAATGACTAATGACACAGCACACTTTTTCTACAGGAAGTGTCCCATCACAAATTGTTATCAGCTGTTCCAGAGCTGTTGGTTTGCTGCTCCTCATGTGACACTTCAATTATTAACTGAAGAAGCAGCAGGTCACGACCAAAGATCAGATATTCCACCTGTGTATCATCCAATGACCAGTGTTATGAAGAAGATCTGATGTCTCATTTAGGAGCTGTTTCACTTGTAATGATAATAATTTCCTGTTTGTGCTTGTTTAGTTATAACATTAGTTCATTAGTTCATCAGTCCATTCGTACATTTTAACATTATTTACCTCAAACAACTGGATCCAGGAGGTGTGTGACTTTTACTCATGGAACAGTGACATTGACTTTGTGAACGTGTGACTTCAGATCAGAGTGAACAAAGATGACATTGATAACATCAAGTCCCATGGAGGAGCAGTTCCTCCAGAAATAACCAACAAGCTGAATCAACTTGACACCCAGGTGAGACAGAGCAACAAGTGTGAAACATAACTTCCTGTCACCTGTCTGATGTACCTGCATCTCTTCAGGTGTCAACGCTGGTCAGTCAGGTGTCGGCTCTGCAATTGGTGAGACATTTCTCAGCTGATCTTGGGAGTGCTAAAACATTCACTTGTTCTGAACAAGTGTTCTCCTTGTGCGTCTTGTCCTTCTTGTGCTTCTTGTGCTTCTTTACCCCAGATCATCCAGACGGTTGCTTGCAGCAGTAATCCTTGTCAGAACGGAGGAACGTGTCTGAGTCTGCTGAACTCGTACCACTGTGTGTGTCCCAACAACTGGGCTGTGAGTGTACTTTTTTTACCACACAAATTTACTAAAGTTTGATGAATGAGACCCAATGACTGCTGTCAAATGTTAGCTGAAGGCGAAGGGGTGTGTGTGTGTGTGTGTGTGTGTGTGTGTGTGTGTGTGTGTGTGTTTCAGGGTCCGAACTGTGCAACAGATGTGAATGAGTGTCAGCTTTACTCAGGAACGTTGCAGGAGTGTCAGAATGGAGCGACGTGTGTGAACACTCCTGGATCTTACACGTATGTTTGCAGCACACACACACACACACACACACACACACACACACACACTAACGAAGCACTAGAGACACAGATTGTCCTCAGTAAACCTATTCATGAAGAAAATAAATAAAAGTGGTGTTGAATGTAAAACACACAGTCTGTGTTTAATCATCTTATCGTGATCTGCTGGAAAAACTATAATAATCAATCTGTAATAGATTGATTATTATAGTTTGATTATTATAGTTTATTATAGATTATCAATGCATGAACATTATGTGTTTGTGCAGTTGTACCTGTTCTCCAGAATGGTCCGGGACACTCTGCACTGTTCGCTATGATGACTGCAGAACTGGAGCACAGAACATTTGTGTGCATGGCACATGTATTGATGCAGACCGGATAACACCTGGAGAGGTAACGCACACATGCACACACACACACACACACACACACACACACACACACACTCTTGGAAGTGACGTGCTGTGATTGTCCCCACAAACAGCCTAAGTACCAGTGTGTGTGTGCGAGTGGCTGGGAGGCACCGGCCTCCAGCTCGGCATGTGTTGCTGATGTGAACGAATGCGACCTTCCCAACAAGCCGTGTTCCAGCATTCCGGCAGTTCCTTGCTACAACACCCAGGGTTCTTTCTACTGTGGAACGTGTCCTGCAGGTGCCTGAGACATGACACCATGACTCTCTCTTTTTTTTTTCAATGACGACAACGTTAAATGAATCAGACTGGTCTAGACATGTGGTAAATGACTATTCTAAGCTGTGAACATCTGATTTTAATGGAATATCTACCTACACCTACAGAGGCCTTTTCCACCAACCATCGCTCCTGTGTGCTAATGCTACATTTTGTTAGCTAATCATGTTAAAAGGTGAATGTGATTGGAAAACCTTTGCGCAATTATGTTTGCACACATGAAAACTGTTGATTAGAGAAGGTACAAAACTGGAAAGATCTCCCTCTTTAAAGCCATGTCAATGACCTGTAATGTGCAGTGCTAACATATTTTATACATATATAACATGTCTCAGGCTGGGAGGGGAACGGTTACAGCTGTCAGGACATAGACGAGTGTTTCAGCAGTAATGGTGGCTGCTCCACAACTCCTCTGGTTCAGTGTCTGAACACCATGGGCTCCTTCCACTGCGGACCCTGTCCCCCAGGTACCAACTCACTGCTCTCCCTCGTCAAAATGTTTTTTGTGACCTGTTCATACTCAGTTTCATGTGGGCAGTCCGAGGAGCGAGCAGAACAGGAACTAATGAATCTGTGATTTGGGTATTTCAGGTTATGAGGGAGATGGAAGAACATGCACCCAGACCAACATCTGTGCCAACAACAACGGAGGCTGTTATCCATCAGCCACCTGTTCCTCCAACCCAGGTGAGTATTGCTAGTTCTTGTGCCCATCCCTCTGTCTTCCATGTTTTAAATGTCTGTCTGCCCCCCAGAATCCACCCTCCCCACATGTACCTGCCCACCAGGTTTCACAGGAAATGGTTTTGGCCCAATGGGCTGCTCACAGCTAAGCACCATTTGTCAGAGCAACAACCCCTGTGTGAACGGAGAGTGTGTGGTGAGACACGCACACACACTCACGCATCAACCCTGTCTCCTAATAATTACATTCCCACACAACTAAAACATTCTTAATGTCAGTAATGTTGCGTTAGTAATGTATTGAGAGAATTACACTGGTTGAGCTTTCTTTTGTTCTTTTTGCATCTTTTGTTCATTCACACAACCCTTTTCCCCTAATCCATAACATTTATAACACTGTTTTGATTTTGGATAATCTTGATAGGTCTGTACTATTTCAATTAACAAGTTCATTTCTGAAAGAGAAAGGTGCTGGGTGTCATCAAAAATGCTGAGCCGTAGCACCGCTGGCTGTTCTTATGAACGGCGTGTCATTAGCTCCAAAATGCAGAGCTGGAGCACCGTAAGCCCTTCTTATGAACAAATGGCATGTCATACACAACACTGAAATGACACACACACAATAAATTCACAACATTTACAAAATCACAATAAAAACCTTTACAACCTCCACAACCTTTACATAATGAATATATAATACAACACGAATAAATGTGTGTAACACAAATAACCAATCAGAACCATTACACAACCTTTAAACGACCAATACAAAACATGTACACACAACCATCATAACAGAGGAAATGTACATATAGTATTTTATAGCATAGAGGTCCAGCCAACTGTGTGGAGTGGCCCAATCGGGGTCCACGGGACACAAGCTAAGAAACCACGCATGGTTGGCATGGCGATGATTCACTGAACGCAAAGATAAAGTTTAGGGGGGTACAGGTACTTTTACAGGTAAAAGCATGGCTGATTTATACTACATATTATTTTACATTATTTTCGTCGAGGTCAAAGGTTTACATACACAAAAAGTACTATGTCTTTAAAGAACATGGAGAAGCCCAGATGATGAGGTCATAGCTTTGGAAGCTCCTGATAGGTTAACTGACAACATGTGAGTTAATTGACAGCACGACTGGGGATGTATTTAAGGCCACATATCTAACACTCTGCTTCTGCTTATACGCAAGTATAAACATCATGGGAATGTCCAGCCATCACACCGCTCAGGAAGGAGACGGGCTCTGTGTCCAAGAGATGAATATTTTGGTCGGAAATGTGCGAATCAACCCCAGAACAAAAGCTTGTGAAGACTACAGACCTTGTGAAGATGCTGAATGAAGCTGGTAGGAAAGTCACTATCCACAGTGAAACGATTCCTGCACAGCACGGGCTGAAATGCCACTCACCGAGAATTAAGCCATTACTCCTAAAGAAGCATAAAAAAAAGCCAGATTACAGTTTGCAAAAAGATACCAAGACAAAGATCTTAACTTCTGGAGACATGTCCTGATGAAACTAAAGTGGAGCTGTCCAGCCATAATGACCAACGTTACAGCTGGAGGAAAAAGGGGGAAGCTTGTAGACCTGAGAACACCATACCAATTGTGAAGCCTGGAGGTGGCAGCATCATGTTGTGGGGCTGTTTTACTGCAGCAGGAACTGGAGCTCTTCATAAAATATAAGACATCATGAAGAAAAAACATTACATGGAGATAGTAAGGCAACATCTCAAGACAGCCAGGAAACTAAAACTTGGGTGCCAATGGGTCTTCCAAATGGACAATGACTCTAAGCATACTGCCAAAATGGTTAAAAAGTGGCTTGAGGCTAACAAAGACAATGTCTTGGAGTGGCCATCACATAGCCCCGACCTGAATCCTATGGAAAATTTGTGGGCAGATCTGAAAAGGCATGTTGTGTTGAGGCCGGGCAGTGGCCTGAGGTTTTGAGCAGATCCACGTGTGCAGGAATTCCCACAGAGAAACAATCAGCTAGATCAAGGGAGCGATTTATAACACAAACAAGTAACACGCAGAAGCACGACAAAACCAAAAGGAACACAAAATCAGCCGAGAACAATAAAATCACTGCACCGTGGCGAGCAGGCAGGAAAGAACGCGGTACAAACAGGGCGGAAAATGAAGATAACAAAAAGAGTGCCAGTGTTGCCAACTTAGCGACTTTGTCACTATTTTTAGCGACTTTCTGGACCCCCCTTGCGAGAAAATTAGACAAAAGCGACTAGCGACAAATCTAGCGACTTTTTTTGGTGATCAAAGGCTCCAAGATCGCGGGAGGGGGAAAAATAATTGCGCCGTTTTCTCCCTTTCCCCATTCAGAGAAAGAGCCAGAGAGGGGCAGTGGAAGAGAGACACAGGTAGAGAGGGGCGGGGGCGGAGTTGAGAACAGCGTGGACTGTCGCTTCCTTGCACCACCCACCCCCCGCTCTCACGTTTGGATTGGACCGCTCGCTCGTCTAGCGACTTTTAGCGACTTCTGGGCGGGCCAATAGCGACTTCCGATGCTGGGGAGTTGGCAACACTGAAGAGCGCCACAAACGAGAGATACAAGAACGAAGAATCACACACAACGGCAGAGCAAATCTCGGCAGATACAAGAACTAAGAATCACGCACAAAGGTGGAATGGGAAAACAACACGGAATCGAGGAGATGGGTAATGAGAAGGTGGAGAAAGATGGCGTGACAGTAAGGCGAAAAGCACAAACAATCTGGTAGTGGAGTGAGGCCAAAGCACAGTTTAAGAGCAGGAGCAATCAGCACGCCAATGAGAATCAGGTGCGCCAATTGCTCCCAATCAGCCTGGCCGCACCTCCACTGCCAGCCAGAGGGAGGAGGAACACAGGGGGAAAAACAAAACAAAACACCAAAACAGACCCAGAACAGACACTCATGACAGTGTGCGAGCACAAACATGACTCAGTTACACCAGTTCTGTCAGGAGTACTGGAGGAGTACTGTCAGAAGCTTGTGAAAGGTTACCCAAAACGTTTGACCCATGTCATGCAGTTCAAAGGAAATGCTACTCAATACTAAGGAAATGTATGTAAACTTTTGACCTCAACAAAAATAATATAAAATTCTCTAAGAAATTCTCTCTCGTTATTGTGGCATTTAACAAAATGAAATAATTTTGGTAATCGTGGCTGACCTAAAACAGGAAAGGTTTATTCTGATTTCACTTCAGACAGTGAGACAAAAAATGAAATGTGTGTTTTTGCCCAATGTATGTAAACTTCTGGCTTCAACTGTATGTATATA